>CM035431.1:141444505-141692005 GCA_020310875.1 Ceratopteris richardii
AGTATGCACAGCTTCTGCCCAATAACAATGAGGCATATTCTTCTCAGCCATCAAGGCTCTTGCTATTTCTGCAATATGTCTATTTTTGCATGCAGCAACACCATTCTGTTGTGGTGTGTACCTGCATGAAAACTGACGCTGAATTCCATGATTTTTTTAGAAAACTGCTGAACTCATTTGACATGTATTCACCTCCTCCATCAGATCTTAATTTTTGAATGTACTTCATTGTCAGCTTTTCCACCATAATTTTAAAATTCTGGAAGTGAGTGAACACCTCACTCTTCTCTTTCATGAAATATACCCATAATTTGTGTGTATGGTCATCAATGAAACTAACATAAAACCTACAACCACCCATAGATGTGGTCTTTGCTGGACCCCAAACATCTGTATGTAATACTTCTAGTACATTCTCACTAACATGCTTGTCATGTGGAAATGATGCTCTTGACTGTTTACCAAATTGACATGCTTCACATACCTTTTGCATTTGTGAAACTTTGAAATTTGGTAGTCCATGGACAATCTCCTTTGATTGCATCACTTTTAGCCTTTGCAGATTTGCGTGTCCAATTCGTTTGTGCCAGTTCTCTATATCAACAATAACTCCTGCACCTTTTGCAAACATGGCTACATTCATTTAAGGAATCTTCACATTTAAGGTGAAGATCCTACCCACTTTGTTTCCTTTGGCAACCAATCGTCCATCCTGCTTGTACTCCTCTACATACAATCCATCAACATTGAAACTGACTTGTAATCCCTGGTCAACCATTTGTCCAACAGAAACCATATTCTTTGTTATATTTGGAACATGCATCACATATGCAAGATGTTCTAACTTTTCATCCTCCATAGATAGTGCTATGTTTCCTGTATGCTCAATAGGATGTGATGTGTCATCACTTGTTTCAACATATCTAGGAACTGGCAATTTTTGCAAAGTACTAAACCATTCCGCATGACTAGTCATGTGATTTGAAGCACCTGAATCAACATACTAGACATTATCATTCAATTTTGAAACACCAGCAGACATCATATTCATCATGTGATGTTGAACCATAAACAACTTCTCAGAATCATCTACACTTATGGATGCATAGTTGTTTTGCTGCCTTCTGTTATTTTGATTCTTCAACCTGCAATCACGTTTAAAGTGTCCAGGTTTACCACAATTCCAACATCCTTTACTATCATTACCTGAATCATTTCTTTGGAAATTTTTGCGACCTCTTTGGCTACCCTTGCCTCGAAACTGTCCTCTTCCTACTGCATGATTTTGTTGTTAACCTTGGTCTTGGTTACTGTTTCCTCTTCCGCTTCCGAAACCTCTACCTCTGACTCTTCCTTTTCCAGAGTAGAATACCTGCTCAGAATTGGGCTCTCCTTGGGAGTTTGAATCCTCACCAAGATTCTATTCTTCAATAATCAGCATAGATACCAGATCAGCAAAATTTGGATATTTTCCCTAGTCTATATAGAAGTTCTGAGCTGCTTATATGAAGTTCCTAAACCACAAAGGCATACTTCCACCTTATCATCATCATCTACATTCACTCCAATAGATGCAAGTGACTCATATGCTTTTGATTTTTAGGGTATAGTCACTTATCAACATGCTCTTTTTCTCCAAGGTATGCAACTCGCAATTTCCGTGCCTTTGTATTGGTCTCATACAATGTGACCAAACTGTTCCAAGTCTCTTTCGGAGTCTTGGAATCTTGTATGTGCCCAATCATGCTATTCTATATGCTAATAGATAGCCAATACATTACCATTCATGCTCCTTGATTCCATTCCTCATATGCTCTTATCTGTTCTGCGCTCGGATTCCTCTTTGATAACTGCGGAGCATTTTCGTTCTCTCCTTCGATGTACTTCTAGTAGCCTTTTCCCATGAGGAAATTCATCATCTTGAATCTCCAAGTATGAAAGTTATTCTTGTCTAGCTTCTCGCTCATAAGCTGACTCATTCCATTTGTGTTTGCCATTTTTGCAACAATACACAACACTACAAACCACTACAAGTAGCACTTCTGCTTGAACACTGTTGCACTATGACGTGTCAATTCGATCTCAGAAAAACATAGTTTTCGTGTATCAACAATACACATAATTGTGAAATTTTGGATCTAGAATATATGAGTGTTGCCAAACACGAAACAAGTTACAGTTTTTAAAGCTAACCTGGTTTTTCTATGGGCCCCACCTTGTCGGCTCAAAATAGAGGTCAAGATGGCTTCGAAACTTTGATATGACAAAAACAAGTGAACCTAAAGGGATAACTCTCGAAAATATTTTGAGGTCTTCTACCTTCACACCAATTTTTGTCGCAAATGGAGGTCGTTTGTGAATTGCATTTTCCCACACCTTGCTGCGTACTCTTCACCATCGCCTTCTCCACGAGCTCTCTACAGCCACGCTGGCTCGATACCATGTCACGAGGAAGGAGATAAGGAAGAGAGCTCACACACACACACTCACTCTCAAGGAGAAGCACACACAGATTGAGGCAAGGAAGAATGATCTTCTTCTTCTATTTCTATTACATAAAAAGGAATGTACAAGAATGACCTAAAAACAAGAATACAACAAGTGCAATATATAAAGATCAATACATAAGGAAAAACCTAATGTCTGCGAATGAGTGAGCTGGCAAGGAACAAATGTGCCATCACTCTCGGTAGATAAATCTAATAAAGCTCAATGAAGTATCCCTGACATATACCGGTGTGACCACTATACATGTCAGAGAAACGAAAAACTAGTACGTGTCATCCTGGATCATCACATGTTGATCTTGATATCTCAACAAATATGAATAGTTTAGAATGGTTTTAAATTAAACCCTGATTCTAAAATTAGGGTTTTAAAACCCTAAATTGGAAATGGATGATCTAGCAAGTGAGAAAGTGAGATTAGACTTGCTAATCACAATACCCACCAAGATGTTGATGGTTGGCTAACAAAATCTACTCCAATGTTTTATCAAAGGTAGAGCACACCTTCTCCAAGTCTAGAAGACTTCCTCCATGTAGAACACTCCTTGCTTGATGCTTGGATAGACTTTAACAATGATTCAAAGTTACCGTAGGCCCTTATTATAAAGCTTTGAAGTGTCTACCAATGATGAGATCCATGAAAAGCAAAAATCTGTGATAGATTTGTTAAAAAGCAAGCGTAAAAGCATACTTTCACCAAAAAACTATGATCTATTTTTTTCATCGCTAAAACTTGATTTTCCTCCCAAAATTCTTGCGATCAGGTAATTTTACCTTTAGATAGCTATGAGATGTTTCTTTTGAAGCTACTCTAGCCATAAGGATCAAGAATCTGTAAAATCACCTTTTTGGATAGAAATTAGGGTTAGGGTTTTCTTCTAATCTGTGTTGGAGGAGATGGTGGATAATCACAAGAGATGAGTTGGTGTAGCTAAAACCTACTTCACACCTGTTATAAGTAATGGCTGGAGATTTTTGTGGGCCTCTTTAGCTAGCTAATAAGCATAAGTAATCACCTATGTTGCTTGGAAGATGATCCACTAATGATAGGATCAAAACAAAAAGGAAGGCATATGATTCAAGGTTCAAAACTTGCTATTTTGGTCGAGACACTTACTCAGAGTTTTGAACCATTCTCTGAGTATAGCAGCAATTGATAAAATTCCTTTTGGGGAACTTTGACTAGCTTAACAAGCTACCAATCATGAGTGACATCATTCAAAATGATGGACTATATGCAGAGAAATATGTTTAGCAAATGGATCATGCATCTCGACATTTACGGGCCTTGACAGTCATAGACCAATGAGCAGAAATTGATTAATATCTGATGATCACGAGAAGAATTACTTATGAAACTTTGTAGGATTAAAGTAGACAGTATGCTTGAGCTATCATGCTTTAAATCAAGAGAAATGATCCACTATAGAGTGAGAACAAGCTCAGACAAGTTCATTGTTTTGATGAGTTATGACAGAGATATGAGAGTAGGAAGTAATGAACATGTATGTATTAAATCATGTAAAAGTACAATGTCATTGGCAATAAGCCATTGCTCAATGAGTGAGCTATGAGGTGAGCTCCTCTTCTCAATGAAAGCACATGAATATGATCTCTGAACCTCGAGATACACACATGCCTTTCATATCCTCTTTTTATAGTTTTTGTTGGAGCCAAAGATTTGAATTCAAATCCAAATCTAGATCTAAAAGTGAGTCCTAAAGTATACAATTGATTCTCTCTTGACTCAACTACCAAATGATACAAGATTATATGCTTCCTAACTCCTCGTGGGGTTATTGACCTTTTACAATGGGTAATTGTGAAGCAAGGTTACAAGAGGTTGTACATATGAAGTATTCCAAGTGATATGCTAATACATCAAGCTTATGTGAGTTTATCAAGTATGTAGGATTGGGCTTAATTTCACCAACAACTCCCCCTCAAGCCTACCATGCTTGATCTTCATTGCTCCTTGATTTCTTGCAAACCAATCATCAATTTGAACCTGTTCATCTTTGTTCCATCCAATGCTTTGATAAGTATATCTACACATTGTAAAGGAGTTGATACATAGGATAATTGAATATCCTTTATAAGCAGTTTTTCCCTTACATAATGATAGTGCACTTCAATGTGCTTAATCCTTTCATGGTATACATGATTAGCAGCCAAATGAAGTGAACTAGTGTTATCTCTAAAGATAATTGGAGTGTAGGAATGTATCTCCAAATCTGCATACAATTGCTTACGCTACATAGCTTCCTGAGTTGCATTTACCAAACCTCTACATTTTGCTTCTATGGAAGATAAGGCCACAGTTGGCTGCTTCTTGGATGACCAAGATATGAGTTTTGAACCTGCAAAAGATAGGTACCCTGAAGTGCTCCTCCTATCATCCTTGGAGCGAGCCCAATCTGCATCACAATACATCTTTATATCTATGTCAGAAGTAAACGGATAGAACAATCCCTCATTCATTGTACCCTTTAGATACTTAAGCACCCTCTTTGCAGCTTCCATATGAGGCTTCCTTGGTACATGCATGAATTGACTCAATGTACTTACTGCATAGGCAATATCTACTCTTGTACCAAAGTATCATAACTAAGACTACCCACAAGTTGTTGATAACTTGTAACATCTTCAAGTAGTTCACCTTCATGTGAACTTAGCTTATGATTTATCTCCATAGGGATACCTACAAATTTGGTGTTTTCCATCTTAAAATGTACCAACATATCATGTATGTACTTCCTTGTGTGATGAATATACTTGAATCTGTATACACAAGTTCTAAGCCAAGAAAGTAGGTCAATAACCCTAGATCACTGATTTTGAATTCCCTCATTAACTGAGCCTTTACCTACTTGATACCATCAGAATCATTCTCTGTAATAATGATATCATCTACATAGACACATAAGTAGATGAACTTTGATTTATTCTTCTTAACAAATAAAGAAGAGTATGCCTTGCTTGCAAAAAAGCCTTAATCCTGCAAATAGGTAACAAGCCTATGGTTCCAAGATCTAGGAGCTTGCTTGAGACCATAGAGTGTTTTTCTAAGCTTGCATACATAACCTACTTTTTCTTCATCTTCAAAACCTGGTGGTTGTGCCATATATACTTCTTCTGATATCCAACCATTTAAGAATGCATTCTTGATATCTAACTGATATAAATTCCAATTTTTAGATGCAACAAGACTTACCAATACCCTGATTGTTGGCATCTTTGCCACAAGTGAAAATGTTTCTTCATAGTCTACTCCATGTGTTTGGGAAAATCCCTTTGCCACTCACCTTTCCTTGTACCTGTTTATAGAGCCACCAGAGTTCTTTTTAATTTTTTATATCCACCTTGAACCAATGACCTTCATATCTAGCTTCTTGGATATAGACCGCAAGTGTGGTTTTCCTACAATGCTTCCACTTCTTCCTGCATGGCTTGTCTCCACTCTTTCTTCTTCCTAGCCTCTTCAAATGAAGAAGGCTCTTCTGCCATAGAATCTTTAGTGATGTACACATAATGCTTTGTGACTAAGGATGTACCATATCCATACCTTATGGGCTTCTTACTTTCTCTTTGTGATCTCCTTAATGCTTGATTGGAAGACTCGGGTAGATCCTCTTATTGCTTGTATTTGAACTTGCCTCTTGACTTCCAAGCTTTGAAGTCACTCTGCTCCTCATCCTCTTGATGTCCTCTGCTTGGCATTGATCTTCTTTAGTGAGGGTTGGAAAATCATTTTCCAAATCATATGGTAACCTGGCTTTCTTGCAATCATCTTCACACCATGAATTACTCTCATCAAATACTACATCCCTACTAACTATGAATGTTAGTGGGATTGTATAGTCTATATCCCTTTTGATTATGATCATACCCAATAAATATACATTTCTTAGCCTTAGGGTCTAGCTTCCCTCTGATTTGTGATGGAATGTGTGCATAGGCAATGCACCCAAATATTCTGCAATGATCCAATGAGGGTCTCCTGCCATTCCATGCTTCATATGGTGTCATACCATCCAATGATCTGGATGGAAGCCTATTGACCAAGTAGGTGGCTGTGGATACAGCCTCTACCATAAATAATTAAGTAATTTTTTCTCATTTAACATAGACCTAGCTGCTTCAACAATCAACTTGTCCCTTCTGTCTGCCACTCCATTCAATTAAGAAGTATACCTAGTTGTTACTTCCCTCTTTATGCCTCTATCTTGTAGAAATAGATCAAACTCATGTGAAAAGTACTCACCGCCTCCATCAGACCTGATTCTCTTCAAGCTCCTTCCTATTTGGTTTTCAACTAGTGCCAAATACTTCTTAAAACATGTAAATACCTCATCCTTATGCTTCATGAAATAGAGAATTGTCCACCTACTGTAATCATCAATAAATGACACATAGTACCTTGAACCTGAGATGGATGGATCTTTGCTAGGACCCCACACATCAGTGTGTACAAGATCCAAATAGTCTTCATGGATGTATCCTTTCTTGTTGAATGGTTGCTTGTGAGCTTTGCCAAATTGTCAAGCTCCACATTTGTATATCATGTGCTACTTGGTCACATTGGGAATGCCAATCACACCTTGATCCCTACAAATTTGCTTTAGAGTTCTCTCTCCTATGTGCCCTAGCCTTTTGTGCCATATTTCCAACTTAGATAAAGTTTGATCTCTATAACTAAATAGTGCTATGTTCCTTGTATCTTCCATTTCAAAAGTAAACAATCTACCTGACTTCTCACCTTTGGCAATCCTTTTGAAGCCTTGTTGGGGGTCTTCCACATATGCTCCATGCTTAGTGAATCGGACCTATAGAACTTTCTCTATGATCTGCCCAACACTAAGTAGGTTTTTGGTTATAGTGGGCACACACAGAACTTTGCTCAAAAGGTTCATACTACCATCAAATGTTTTGACATTTCCAATTTGCTTGACTGGGTGTTTAGTATCATCACCTATTTGTACTTCATGCTTCCCCTTGGATTCTTCAAAATTAGATAATAGAGCTACATTTCTTGCCACATGATTGGAACAACCTGAATCAATGTAGAAGAGATGCTCATATCTTTATCTTGCTTGGATGTCATGTTCATGATGAGTAGAGAGTCTTCTTGATCTTCAATATAGTTGTTCAAGTCCCTTCTTCCTCTAAAGACTCCTTGATAATTGTTGTTGTTGTAGCCTCGATTGTAGTTATGGTTGTAGTTGCCTCCACCATTGTTGCACCTACCTCTAGATTGTCCATAGCTTCCTCTATGGAAGCCTCTTCCCCTTTGGTTCCTTGTATTTTTCTAGCATTCTTCTATAGTGTGGTTGTTGAGACTACATACGTTCCATGGTGAATTTTGGTCTCCCCCTACCTTGTTTTCCTCCTCTACCCCTTCCTCTAGCACCTCTTCCTCTTCCTGCATAATTAGCTTGAGAGGTAGTAGCCTCTTCTTCCTATTTCTTACTTTTACCTTTATCCTTAGCTTTATTCTTATCTGTATAAAGGGGAGATGATTGCTTACCTCTTGAATTGTCACCATTTCTATTGAGCTTTGCCTCATGGGTGAAGAGTTGCCTCATCAAGGTGTTGAGATGAGGTATTTGCATATCCATGTAGAGATCCATTGCTGTAGTGAAGGACTCCCACTTATCATTAGCCTTAATTCCATTGATGATCTGCCTCACTATGTGCTCTTCCTCTATCTCTTCTCCAATGCTTGCAAGCTGGTCTGCTACATCTTTCATTTTGGTCACATAATCAGCCACTCCTTGCTTTCATTGTTTCTTGAGGGTTGCGAATTCTATCCACAATTGATTTTCCTAGCTCGTGTTTGAGGAGAAGTATGATGAAAGCACTTCCCAAGTCTCTCGGGAGGTCTTGCAATTTCTAACATGTGGTAACAAGAAATCAGAGATTGAGTTTAATAGATATGAATTGGCAAGAGCATCCTTTGCACACCATGTGGACAACCTTTCTTGCTCTTCCCTTGTTGGTTGATTCTTGCTCCTGAAGCTTGGCATGCCTTCATCTCTTGAGATGTATCCATATAAGCTTCTCCCTTGAAGGTATGCTTGCATCCTTAGGACCATGCTGAGTAGTTGTTCCTGTCCAATTTGTCAATGAATGATGGAAATCCATCTCCCATCTTGATTGTGTTTGCTCTGATACCACTATTGGAGGAGATGGTGGATAATCACAAGAGATGAGTTGGTGTAGCTAAAACCTGCTTCACACTTGCTATAAGTAATGGCTGGAGAGTATTGTGAGCCTCTTTAGCTAGCTATAAGCATAAGTAATCACATATGTTGCTTGGAAGATGATCCACTAATGATAGGATCAAAATAGATAGGAAGGCATATGATTCAAGGTTCAAAACTTTCTATTTTGGTTGAGACACCTACTCAAAGTGTTGAACCATTCTCTGAGTATAGCAACAATTGATAAAATTCCTTTTGGAGAACTTCAATTAGCTTAACAAGCTACCAATCATGAGTGATATAATTCAAAATGATGCACTGTATGCAGAGAAATATGTTTAGCAAATCGATCATGCATCCCGACATTTACGGGCCTTGACAGTCACTGACCAATGAGGAGATATTGATTAATATCTGATGATCTCGAGAACTATTACTTATGAAACTTTGTAGGATTAAAATAAACATTATGCTTGAGCTATCATGCTTTAAATCAAGAGAAATGATCCACTATATAGTGAGAACAAGCTCAGACAAGTTCACTATTCTGATGAGTTATGACAGAGATCATATGAGAGTAGGAAGTAATGAACATGTATGCATTAAATCATGTAAAAGTACAATGTCATTGGCAATAAGCCATTGCTCAATGAGTGAGAAACGAGTGAGATATGAGATCAGCTCCTCTTTTCAATGAAAGTGCATAAATATGATCTCTGAACCTCGAGATACACATGGGCCTTTCATATCCTCTTTTTATAGTTTTTGTTGGAGCCAAAGATTTGAATTCAAATTCAAATCTACATCTAAAAGTGAATCCTAAAGTATAGGATTATTCTCTCTTGAATCAACTACCAAATGATAAGAGATTATATGCTTCCTTACTCCTCATGGGTTTATTGACCTTTTACAATAGGTAATTGTGAAGAAACGTTACAAGAGGTTGTACATATGAACTATTCCAAGTAAAATGCTAATAGAGCAAGCTTATGTGAGTTTATCAAGTATGTAGGCTTGGGCTTAATTGCACCAACAATTTGGACCTCTGATGGCTGAATAATATATATCAAATGAAATCTCTCTTGAAACTTTATCTAATGGGTTAACCATAATTTTTGACCTTTTGTGACCAAAATTTGGCTAAGTACATAAAATTAGGGATGTTGGAAACAAGGGTTTTTGTGCTATTCTGACATTGTTTATAACAATCCCCCCTTCAATGTCATATTGCATAAATTACAAAAATCTCCAAAACTTTGGATGTTTGCAAAACGTTTGATATCTGAAAAACTTGACATATATGCAAAACTTTGGATATCTACGAAACCTCGGATGTTTGTAAACCAGATCTTTGAAGATATATCTCTTAACTAATTTCCAATGAATATTGAGTAGACTATGCATAAACTTGGATACTTGAGAAACTGCAAATTGAATGTCAGAATGTGTATTACATAAATAGATAAAGCAACCAACTTCTTGACTATACAAAATAACACCAAAGGGTTTTGAATTTTCTTCTCCCTATAACAACACATTAACATCCATAGGTGTTTACATGGGCTTAGAATCTGTCATCTCAAACCTTTCCAATAATTTCTCAATGTTTTTCAATTGTGTTATGTAGATACAATCATTCTTGTACATAGAATCAATGCCAAGTTAATAATACAAAATACGCAAATCATTCACATCAAATGTATGCTTAAGTTGTTCTTTAAAACACTGAATGTCTGAATCCTACCTTTCATGATCATATCATCAACATGTATAGTAGTAATAATCAAAATACCTTTCTTAGCTTTAACATAAAGAGTAGGAGCTACATCTGAGTTTTCAAAACCAATAGATAGAAGATAGAGATGTACCTTGTTCATACCAAGCTCTTGGTGCTTGCTTTAGTCCATACATATCTTTGATAACCTTACATACTAAATGATCTTTACTTGTTTCTTCAAAACCTTCTTGATATATAAGGTTTAGGATTAGAAGACTTACTTTCATTCTTAGTTTGTTGACTCTTCTTCTCCTTCCTTGTGATCTCCTTCTTCTTCTTACCTTTTTATGATGATAACGTGGCTTGATCATTCTCTCCCATACTCTTTTATTGATCTTCATCTTGAAGTAACAAGAATTGCAACTCTTCAAATGAAAGTTCTCTATCTGTTGTAGAGAGAGATAAAGAAGTAACAAAAGCACAATATGAAGATGCAAGTGAGTTGAGAAGTGTGTTTACCATCTCCCCATGTGAAATATTGACTCCAACATTAAGTAACTGATCTTGTAAATCTTTGAGCATTAAAATGTGTGATTGAACTGGCTCATAAACTTTCATCCTTCTTTTTGCTAATGTCTCCTTAGATGAGCTTTTGTAGCAAGGTTTCTACTCTGAAAGAGATTCTCTAACTCCAACCAAGCATGATGAGAGGTTCTGTATGACCTGATTTGGGGTATATTACACATATTGACTCCCATAGCAATATATGAAAGTGCTTGTGCATCCTTGAATCCCATCTAAATTGCTCTTCTATGGGAAGTAATCTAGTAGTACCATGGACTCCAAATGATGAAATAGTTTCTTCTTCTTCTTCACTAACCTCTTGTTGAGCAGAAATTGGTGCAACACATCTAAAAGATGAAGCAACATCTTCTCCTACTTGTCTTGGCCTTGGATAAGTGCCATTGACAATATTCCACAAGTCTTTGGATACTAACAAATTTATCATCATAAAACTCCACATTAGATAGTTAGGCATTCCTTCAAGCTTATCTTCAATCTCAAGTCTAAAATCACTCATCTTGTAAAGGGTCTATGCAAACTATGCTATGATACCAGATGTTGGAATTAGGGTGGGCCTCAATAACAATATTCACACGTTTACATGATCTCCCAACATATGAACCTTAGCATACACATCTTAGTACTAAAAAAGAAATGAGTAAGAGATAGAAAAAATAGAAAAGATTCTCCAAGTGTAACAGTAAGCAAGAATGCTTACCTAGACTATCTTAATATTAGTGTCAAGTTACAATGTGTGTAGATGATATGAAACTGAATGTATGCTATAATTGGATACAAAATCTGAATCTAGGCACAAATTCAAGAACTAGATACAAGAGTTTGTGTGTATAATGCCTAAGACATATGTAGAAAGTATGTGTGTGAGAATGGAGTGAATATGACCAATTTAGAACTGTTTTACAACAAACCCTAATCATTAGGGTTTTGGAAACCCTAAATTGAAAATTGATAAACTAGCAAGCGAGAAAGTGAAATTAGACTTGCTACTCAATAACTCAACAAGATGCTCATGGTTGACTGTCAAAATCTCCTCCAATGCTTCACTAAAGATAGATCACATCTTCTCCAAGTCTAGAAGACTTTCTCCAAGTAGAGAATTTCTTGCTTCATGCTTGGACATACTTCAACAATAATTCAAAGTGACCCTAGGCCCTTATCATAAAGCTTTCAAGTGGCTACCCATGATGAGATCCAACAAAACCAAAAATCTATGATAGATTTATTAAAAAACATGCATGAAAGCATACTTTTGCCAAACAACTACGATTAGTTTTTTTCATCACTAAAAGCTGCTTTTTAGCCTAACACTTTTGTGATTAGCTAATTCAGCCTTCATATAGTTATGAGATGTTACTTTCCAAGCTGATGTAGTCATAAGGATCAACAATATGTAACAATAGCTTTTTGGATAGGAATAAGGGTTTGGGTTTTCTCATAATCTAGACCTTTGATGATTGAATGTTATATATCAAATGAAAGCTCTCATGATACTCTATCAAATGTTCTAATAATAATTTTTGATCTTTTGTGACCAAAGTTTGGCAAAGTATTGAAAATAAGGGTAATTGGAAATTAGGGTTTTATCCTATTTTGATATTGTTTCCAGAGAGAGAGAGAGAGAGAGAGAGAGAGAGAGAGAGAGAGAGAGAGAGAGAGAGAGAGAGAGAGAGAGAGAGAGAGAGAGAGAGAGAGAGAGAGAGAGAGAGAGAGAGAGAGGGAGAGGGAGAGGGAGAGGGAGGGAGGGAGGGAGGGAGGGAGAGGGAGGGAGAGGGAGAGGGAGAGGGAGAGGGAGAGGGAGAGGGAGAGGGAGAGGGAGGGAGGGAGGGAGGGGGGGAGGGAGAGAGAGAGAGAGAGAGAGAGAGAGAGAGAGAGAGAGAGAGAGAGAGAGAGAGAGAGAGAGAGAGAGAGAGAGAGAGAGAGAGAGAGAGAGAGAGAGAGAGAGAGAGAGAGAGAGAGAGAGAGAGAGAGAGAGAGAGAGAGAGAGAGAGAGAGAGAGAGAGAGAGAGAGAGAGAGAGAGAGAGAGAGAGAGAGAGAGAGAGAGAGAGAGAGAGAGAGAGAGAGAGAGAGAGAGAGAGAGAGAGAGAGAGAGAGAGAGAGAGAGAGAGAGAGAGAGAGAGAGAGAGAGAGAGAGAGAGAGAGAGAGAGAGAGAGAGAGAGAGAGAGAGAGAGAGAGAGTTTTGTGTATACGAATGTGTTTGTGTTGACATATACGTATGTGTGAGTTTAAGTATCCATATGTGTTTATGTATGTGGATGCATTTACGTATATGGTTGTGGGTGTGTGTGTGTGTGAGTTTTTCTATCTTACCATATACATATAAGTATTTGATGTATCCTAAAAATTAGTTAACCTTTTTAATTAAATAATAGTCAAATAAAAGCAGACATTATTAAATTTAAATGAAAACAAAACAAAAAGTAAATTAGAAGAAAATAGAAAAAGTGAAAATTATACGTGTGAAAATATTTTAGTGTGTGAATAGAGAGTGAGCATAAGTATATGTGTGTGCATGTGTGTGTGTCATGTGTATTTGCATGAGTGTGTGTGTCGTGTGTATTTGTATGAGTGTGTGTGTTTTTTTGCATGTGCATGTAATAGTTTGAGTTGAGTGTGCATGTGAGTGCATGGTGAGTGTGAGTGCATGGTGAGTGTGAGTGTACGTGTGTATAAGTAGTGATTGTGTGTGTGTGAGCATAAGTATATATGTGTGCATGTGTGTGTGTCATGTGTATTTGCATGAGTGTGTGTGTCGTGTGTATTTGTATGAGTGTGTGTGTTTTTTTGCATGTGCATGTAATAGTTTGAGTTGAGTGTGCATGTGAGTGCATGGTGAGTGTGAGTGCATGGTGAGTGTGAGTGTCCGTGTGTATAAGTAGTGATTGTGTGTGTGTGAGTTTGCATGAGAAAGAAGTAAATGTAATGTGCACGTGTGTGCATTTTCCTTCCTAATGCTTCTTTTATGTAGAACATTACAAGAGTCACAAAATACTACGAATCAAATACGAAGTCCGAAGTATACGAGAAGGTGGAAGAGCACAAGTGATTGTTGTGGCTAGGGCTGCAGATGCAAAATTTTCATCTATCTTTTCCATTTAGATAGATTTAGTTCATAAAAACTTGGAATTCTTAAGATAGCTTCCTGTTGATCATATAATTTGTATAGGACTTTACATTCGGTACTCTTTTAGATTCATTTCCAACGTTCATTAATGGCTGTAAATTCATTTTCTAAAGAAGTTTCACATCAATCTAGAAATATTCCTATCAACCAGAACACAATCTATATTTTTCTTTCTAACTATTTATTTCCTCTAGAACAAAACACATGTCTATCTCATAACATTCCCATAGACAAAGAAACTATCGATTCTCTGATTTCTAAATATTTGCTTCCAATGGCAAAACACTAGCCCCCCCCACTAACTTAGTTAAATTACATAATTGTTACCCACAAGCTCTTGACCATAGAATAAGTTTGATAAGGTTTTCTAATTGAAATACTAACCATCTTTGAGTTTCTATTCATCATTTCAGTTTCACCAGAAGCATCCGGCATGCATCATCACTTGGAACATTGGTAGTTTACGTGATCCATCAACCGAGCCCTTCACATCAACACTGTGAACGGGAATCATTCTAAGGCTCATCGATGAACTTCATGAGGATGTAAAGTCTATTAGAGAGGGGATGGATTCCATACCCCTTGCCCCCTTGCATTTCTATGGAGCCGTGGTTTTTGCTGCTTGGGTAGTTTTCTCTATAGCAATGAATTTTGTACATGGCCGATGATGCACTATGTCCATATGCAATCAGCCTTCCCTCCTCACTTCTCATGGGAACATCAATTGCCCTTGGGTTGTGGGAGATGCCCAAAGACATAGCAGAGAAAGAAGGCTCCACTCCCAAGATGGATGGGAAGACACTATGCGAGAAGCTTGGCTACAAGGAAGAGGAACCCCTCACATTCATCAAATCTTGGAGAGCAAGAAAGACCTTTCAAAGAGGAGAGCTCTCATATTGCACTTCCCCTCCAAAGGGGCAAGATCCAACTTTCTTCATAAGAGAGTGGCCTTGAGAGGACTTGAATGTCCCCAAATTTACCTAGATTATGTTCTCACACCCATTCAAGTAGCACATTGTCGTGCATGCATATTGAGAGTACATACGGCTCGTAAAGAGGGGAACAATGCTTCATATAGAGACGATTGGGTCATCATTGATGGCAAGGTCATCCCATAGGGATTTGTGGTGTGTGGGATAGTCTAGGAGATACAACTTGTAGTGTGAAACTACAATGGTGACTTATGGACACATCCTGAGAGGTTACATGCCACCACAGTACAAGAGGATCAAGAGGAGTAGTGATACTCTTCAAATAGGGACTTTGGAGCAGGATATAAATCATCACATATGACTCATAGGCCAAATACCTTTGGATGCACTTGTGGCTCTCACAGGAGAAAACCATCTACATTGTGCTAATTTATTTTTCCCCTCCTAGCTCAAGATTTCCCATCATTGATCTGGTGGAGGGCTCATCATACACCTATTTATCAAAGGATATCACAAAGTAATCTACACTAGGGGAAGTCTTCCTCATGAGAGACTTCAGTGCTAGGATGGGCAATGATGAGTGCGAGGCTTTTGACCCAGGGAATCCACTCATATTATCCACTATACAAGAGGAATATATGACACAAGTTTCAACCAATTCTACACACATTGTATGGTACCCACCTACTCAGACTCGGCCTTGACATCATCTCGTTATCTATAATGGGATGAGTCAATGGCTTGACTCGAGGGGATTGACATGCATGGAGGTTCGAGGAGGCACAAGAACTTGAGCTATATTTTCTATTTATGACCATGGATTGCACTGTAGCATGGCACATTTTGCAAGAGCCATGACTAACCACACCTATCAAGGATCCACAGATTTGTCATGTCTATGCCCAGAGATTATATGAGGTACTTGGGCAACCTCCCATCCCCCAACCACCCTGGCCCCATCCTACTAGCTCTTCTTTCTTCATGGCAAAGATGATACAGAGCCTAGAGGGCCACTGATCGGCTATAGCATGGGCATTTGACCGACCAAATGGGACTATAAAGTGAGCACCTCATATGTATTGACTCCATTATATCCTCATTGATTGCACATGTTTTCAACCGAGCTATAGGGGAGGGCTTCCCAAAGGAGTGGACGAGGAACACCTTTTTTATTATAGCCTCGTTGATTGCACATGTTTTCAATCGGGCTATAGGGGATAGCTTCCCAAAAGAGTGGATGAGGAACACCATTGTGCCCATCCACAAATCTGGTAACACCTTGGACCCAAGGAACTATAAGACTATCATGATTGGAACAATTATGGCCAAGCTTTATGGGGTGGTTCTCAAGGCAAAGCTCAGTTCATCTATGGAGAGGGGCTATGAGCACATGGTCAGATGGGTTTTAGATGGGATTTCTCCACCATTCATCACATCTTCATTCTATGTTGCCTTGTTGATGGGGCAAAGGTGTAGAAGAGGAGATTATATTGCTGCGTTGTGGATTTTTGCAAAGCTTTTGATACCATGCCATGGGTATCTTGGGGATACCGCCAGAGATAATTTGAGCTATCTACACACTCTATGAGCGGGTGGTTGGGAGAGTACAATGTCTAGCGATTATCAAGGGCCTTTGCTAGCATAGTAGGTGTTAAGCAAGGCTGCCCACTCTCTCCCACACTATTCAGGTACTAGATCAACAAAATTTAGGACCACATCTTATGCACCACTACTAGGGGAGGAGACCTCACAAGTACACATATACACATTCTATTATATGATGATGATATTGTATTGATTTCAGAGTCCACTAAGGGTTACAACACCACTTGGACCCTGCCTTGGATGAATTTTGCACACAGAAGTGGATGGCAATAAACCTTGGCAAGAAAAAGGTTATGATCTTCCATACCTCTCCTATAGTGAGGAATGCAATAGGATTAAGTGTAGTTGGTGAACAAATAGAGGTGGTCACTTCATGTGTCTACCTAGGAGTTACATTCACGAGTCTACCTGGTCCCCTCATGAGACATGCAACCACATATAGGCTCACATGAGAGTAAGCAGCTTTGATCATGTTAGAGAGGAGATATCATCAAGCACACTTCCAATAGCCTCGTACAAAGGGATGGGTATTTGATGCACTAGTCACACCAGCTATGATGTATGTAGCAACAAACTAGGCTCTAGGTCTTTGAGGACACCTAGTGGAGTGCAATTGAGAGGCCACAAGTACACAACCAATTGATCGAAGACAGAACCCATGTACATTGAGTTTATCTCATAGGTTGAGTTTGGCCTTCTAATAGATGTTAAAAGTCTCCTCTCTCTCTCTCTCTCTCCCTCCCTCCCTCCCTCCCTCCCTCCCTCTCTCTCTCTCTCTCAATGGAAACAATGTAAAAATAGTACAAAACCCTAATTTCCAACAACCCCTATTTCTTGTACTTAGCCAACTTTGGTCACAGAAGATCAAAATATACTATTAGCCCATTAGATAGAGCTTCAAGATATCTTTCATTTGATATATAACATTCAATTATCAAAGGTCCAGATTAGGAGAAAACCCTAACCCTAATTTCTATCCAAAAAGATTTTTTTACATATCTTGATCCTTATGTCTAGAGCGGCTTGGAAACCAACATCTCATAACTATATGAAGGCTAAATTAGGTGATCACAAGACTTTTAGGCTAGAAAGCAAGTTTTCATGATGAAAAACTGATCCTAATTTTTTTGGCAAACGTTTGCTTTTACACATGCTTTTTAAAAAATCTATCATAGATTTTTGCTTTTCATGGATCTCATCATGGGCAACCACAGAAAGCTATATAATAAGGGCCTAGGATCACTTTGAATCATCATTGATGTCTATCCAAACATCAAGCAAGGAGTGCTCTACTAGGAGGAAGTCTTCTGGACTTGGAG
Organism: Ceratopteris richardii; assembly: GCA_020310875.1. Classification (NCBI taxonomy): domain Eukaryota; kingdom Viridiplantae; phylum Streptophyta; class Polypodiopsida; order Polypodiales; family Pteridaceae; genus Ceratopteris; species Ceratopteris richardii. The sequence goes on from CM035431.1 coordinate 141,462,497, forward strand.
AAGATGTGCTCTACCTTTGGTGAAGCATTGGAGGACATTTTGGCACTCAACCATCAACATCTTTCTGAATTATTGAATGGCAAGTCTAATTTGAGTTTCTCACTTACTACATCATCAATTTCTAATTTAGGGTTTCAAAAATCATAAGTTTAGAACTAAGTTTTGTTGTAAAAGAGTTCTAAATTGTTCATATTCACTCCATTCTCACACACATACTTTCTACATACCTCTTAGGGACTACACGTACAAACTCTTGTATCTAGTTCCCAAATTTCTACCTAGATTTAGATTTTTTATCCAATTTCAACACACATTTAGTTTTATATAATCTAAACACATTGTAACTTGACATTAATATTAAGATAGTGTAGGTAAGTATTCTAGCTCACTCATCTCTTGTCTATTCTCTCTATCTCTCAATCATCTCTTTTTTAGTATTAAGGTGTGTATGCTTAGGTTCATATGTTGGAAGATACTATAAACCTATGAATATTATTATTAAGGCCATCTCTAATTCCAACATTTTGTATCAGAGCATAGTTGACATACACCCTTTACAAGATTAGTGATTAAAGACTTGAGAATGAAGACAAGCTTGAAGGAATGTCTAACTATCTACTGTGGAGTTTTATGATGATAATTTTTTTAGTAGTGAAAGACTTGTGGAATATTTTCAATGGAACTTATCCAAGGCCAAGAAAAGTAAGAGAAGATCTTGCTTCATCTTCTAGAAGACCAGCTGCACCAATTTCTGCTCAACAGGAGGTTAGTGAAGAAGAAGAAACTATTTCATCATCTAGAGTCCATGGTACTACCAGATTACTTCCTATAGAAGAGAAATCCTGATGGGATTCAAGGGATGCACAAGAACTCTCATATATTTTGAGATGAAGAGATGTTAAACACACTTCTAAACTCACTTCCATCTTCATATCGTGCTTTTGTTACTTCTTGTGAAGAGAAGGATTTGTACTTGATGAAGATGAAGTGGTGCTGAAGAAACTTTGCACTACACCTGGCAAATCAACTCCATGGATATGTAGTGGGACCTTTTAGCTTGCCAAAGGACGTATTAGACACCCAATATACCTCGGAAGATCACTCTCAAAAAGTTGAATCAAAACAGACTAGTTTGACCAATAGTCAACATGAAAAAACTTTCTATTTTGGTCATGAATGCTTGAGTATTTCACTTAGTGCTCATTCTCTCATTACGATTGACCAGAGAAATTTTATGGGAATATAACTAGGAAGCAATGCAGCCTATTGGGAGTTATCTTATAAAAAATGATTAAGCATACTAAGAGAAATAAGTGTAGTGAATAAAGTATGTGATCCTGACTTTTAAGGAGGTAGAAGATGCAGAGATATAGGTGACTTCAAATGAATATATCTCGTGATTGTGAACTCCGAATGCAATGAAATTTCGGAAGTATATAGTAGGCTTAGAGCAATAACGTTACCATGTTCAATCACTGAAAATGCACCATGCTCAGAGGAACCATCTCTGCAATCTGATTGAAAAACTGAGAAGTATGGAAGTCAACAGTACACTCACATAGGCATGAAGATATGTTCACATGATCGTGAAAACAAGTGTATATTGAATGTAAATTACAATGGACTTACTGGTACATGTGTGTTCCTTGAGATCACACTCTGATATGGCATGAATCTCATCTAATGGTGTTGCAAACTATGTGACTAAACCATGTGTATATATAGTGATGATTGGAGCCAAGATTTGAATTTGAGTCTTTCTCACCTAAAACAATTCTCCTACCTTTTAGTGATTGATTCTTCAACTAATTCAATCATGAATTTGTGCAGTTCTTTTCCTACTCATCAAGTGGATTCAAGCACTTTAGATTCTTTCACTTTTACATCAAGTAAAAACTCAAAAGTTACAAGGGTGAGTTCACAAGTGAACTCTTCAAGGCTTTAGCATTTGCTTCAAGTTTTTGTGTCTTTTGAAGACTCAAGCCAACACTTAGACTTGCCATGGACTTGTTCCAACAGCTCCCTCTCAAGTCAAGTGAGCTTGAGGTCTTCAATCTTCCAAGATTACCTCCAAACCAATCATACTTTTGAATTTATTGAGTTTTGTTCCATCTAATGCCTTGGTTAAAATGCCTGCACGTTGTTGATGGGTTGACACATAAGATAGCTGAATTTCCTTGCTCACAATCTTCTCTCTTACATAGTGGTAGTGTACTTCAATATGTTTAGTCCTTGCATGAGAAATTGGATTGGCAGCCTAGTGAATGGAACTCATGTTGTCACCAAGAATACTTGGAGTTCCTATCACCAATCCAAGATCTATAAATAGTGTCTTCATCCACATTGTAAGACCTCTGTATTCAGCTTCAGTAGATGAAAGAGCAACTGTGGGTTGCTTCTTGGATGACCATGAGACAAGTTTTGATCCTGCAAAGGTAAGATATCCTGAGGGTGCTCCTTTTGTCTTCCTTGGGGCCAGCCCAATCTGCATCAGCAAATAACTTTAAACTTAAATCAGATACATAAGGGTAGTATAACCCTTCATTCATGGTCCCTTTGAGATATCTAAGTATCCTCTTGGTAGCTTCCATGTGAGGTTTCCTGGGTGTGTGCATGAATTGACTTAGCACACTCACACTATAACATATATCTACTCTTGTCAATGTGGCATAGTTCAAACTACCCACAAGGCTTTGATAACCTATGACATCTTCTATGAGTTCATCTTCATGTGAGCTCCATTTATGATTAATCTCCTTTGGAGTACCTGCAATCCTTCAATCTTGCATCTTGAACTTTGTCAACAAGTCTTTAATGTACTTCCCTTGAGTAAGGAATAGACCATGATCTTTGTATACCACTTCCAATCCTAGGAAGTATGTAAGTGACCCTAAGTCACTTATCTTGAACTCTTCTTGACCTTCTTTATGCCATCTGCATTATTTCTTGTTAGTATAATATCATCCATATATACACACAAAAAGATGACTTCAAAATTATTCCTTTTGATGAAGAGTGATGGATTTGCCTTGCTAGGTTGAAATCCTTTGTCTTGCAAGAATGAAACAAGCCTGTGATTCCAAGCCCTTGGGGCTTGTTTGAGTCCATATAGAGCTTTATTGAGTTTACACACATAATTAGGATGTACTTGATTCTCAAAACCAGATGGTTGTGCCATATACACCTCTTTTGTTATCCATGCATTGAGAAATGCATTGTTTACATCCAATCGAAGTATCTTCCAATTCTTGGAAGAAGCAATGATAAGGAGGACTCTAATTGTAGGCATCTTTGCCACAGGACATAAAGTCTCCTCATAGTCAATTCCTTGAGTTTATGCAAAGCCTTTTGCCACAAGCCTTGCCTTATACCTATTAATGGAGCCATCTGAGTTCTTCTTCAGTTTGTAAATCCATCTTTAACCTATCACTTTCATTGTAGATGACTTGGTAACTAATTCCCAAGTGTTATTTTCCTCAAGAGCTTCAATTTCTTCTTCCATTGCACGGCTCCATTCTAATTTTTTCTTTGCTTCCTCAAATGTTGAGGGTTCCTCTTGATTTATGTCATGTGATAGATAGATTGAGTGTTTAGTAACTAGAGAGTATCAAACCCATACCTCTCTGGTTTTCTTTTATCCCTCATGGACCTCCTTAGGCAATGATGTGATGATTCTACCTCTGTTCTTGCATTTTAGATTTACCTTTAGACTTCCACATTTTGAGTTTTTCAAGCTGAGTTGCTTCATCATCTTTTGAGGTATCCTACTCTTCAATTTTAGGAGGGTTGTCCTTGACAAGTTTTGGAAAATCTTCTTCAAGATCATAAGGTAATTTGATCTTCCTGCATGAATCTTCATACCAAGAACTGTTCTCATCAAACACTACATCTCTACTCACCAAGAATCCTTTGGTTGTTGGGTTATATAATCTATAGCCCTTTTGGTTGTTGTCATATCCAATGAATACACACCTTTCTGCTTTTGGATCCATCTTCCCTCTAACCTGTGAAGAAACATAATCATAAGCAATACATCCAAAAATCTTACAATGATCCAAGCTTGGTCTTCTTTCATTCCAAGCCTCATATGGTGTCTTGCCATCAAGTGATTTTTAAGGTAACCTGTTAATCAAATAAGCGGATGTGGATATAGCCTTAGCCAATAAATAATTAGTTAAGTGCTTCTCATTTAGCATAGACCTTGCAGCTTCAACAATTTTCCTATTCCTTCTCTCTGCCACTCCATTTTTCTTAGGAGTGTACCTTGTAGTAATCTCTCTTTTGATTCCCCTCTCTTGAAGAAACGTGTCGAATTCATGTGAGAAGTACTCTCCCCCTCCATCTGACCTTAGCATTTTTAGTGTTTTACTTGTTTGATTCTCCACAAGAGCGAAATATCTTTTGAAGCATGAAGAGACTTCATCTTTGTGTTTCATAAAGTATAGTATAGTCCATCTACTACAATCATCAATGAAGGAGACATAATACCTTGATCCAGATATTGAAGCATCCTTGCTAGCTCCCCATACATCTATATGAACCAAATCCAAGAGATCTCCATGCATATATCTTTTCTTCATGAATGGTAACCTATGAGACTTTCCAAATTGACATGCACTACACTTATAAATCATGTGTTGTTTTGACAAATTAGGGAGTCTAAGTACACTTTGGTCCCTGCAGATTTGCTTTAATGATCTTTCACCAATATGTTCTAGCCTTTTGTGTCATACTTCCAATTCTGTGTGTCTGAATACCATAATTAAAGAGAGCAATGTTCCTAGTGTCTTCTAATTCAAATGTGATCAATCTATTTGTCTTTTCTCCCTTTGCAATTCTCCTAAATCCTTGACTTGGGTCTTCAACAAATGCTCCTCCTTTTGTGAACCTAATTTGCAAGCCTTTCTCCACAATCTGTCATGTAGTTATCAAGTTCTTTGTGATGGTATGGACATAGAGTACCTTGCTAGCTTAAAGTAGGTTGATGTTTCCATCAGGTGCTTTTACATTTCCTATATTCTCCGCCAAATAACTTGTTTCATCACCTATTTGCACTTCATGCTTGTTCCTTGGATCTTCTAAATCTAATAGGAGGGCCACATTTCCTACCACATGATTGGAACAACCTGAATCTATGTAGAAAACCTGCTCATCAGATTTACCTTGAGGCATTGCCATAATCATGATTAGCAATGAGTCCTCTTGATTTGAGTCTTCTATGTAGTTATTGAAGTCTCTTCTTCTCCTATTGCTTCCTCAATAGTTGAATGATTGTAATTGTTGTGGTAGCCATTGAAGTTGTTGGTCCTTCCTCTAGAATAGCCATAACTTCCTCTATTGTAGCCTCTGCCTCTTTGATTCTTGGAATTCCTAAAGCAATTTTCAGTTGTATGATTAGTTAATCCACAAATAGAATAGGGATTAGAGTCTTGGGATCTCCCCTTGCCTTGTCTTCCTCCTGCGCCTCTACCTCTACCATGTCTTCCTCTACCTACATAATTAGCTTGATTGTACCTGCTTCATCATCCACTTTCTTTCCTCTTCCTTCGTTCTCTTTGGACTTGCTTTTATCAGTATCCAAAGCAAAAGATTGATTACCTTTGGAGCCTTCTCCATTCTTGATAGGCTTAGCCTCTTGAGTAAGTAGTTGTCCTATGAGTGTATTGAAATCTAATACATGTGTATCCATGTATAGATCCATAGCTGTGGTGAATACTTCCCACTTGTCATCTGTCTTTAAGCCATTGATGACCTGCCTTACAATTTTCTCTTCTTCTATTACCTCTCCAATGCTTCCCAACTCATCTCCTATGTCCTTGTGCTTTGTGACAAAATTAGTCACATTTTCTTTGGGAGCTTTCTTGAGAGTTGTAAAGTCCAGCCATAATTGATGCTTCCTGGCCTTTGTACTTGAAGAGAAGAAGGCTTCAAGTGAATTCCACATTTCCTGGGATGTTTTGCAACTTCTAATGTGAGGCAAAAAAAAAAAAATCTGAGATGGAGTTGAGGAGATAAGACCTTGCAAGTGCATCCTTGGAGCACCATGTGCTCAATCTTTCTTGCTCTTCTTGTTTAGGTTGGCCTTTATTCTTGAAACTTGGCATAACTTCATCTCTAGCTATATGACCATATAGATTCCTGCCTTGAAGATAAGATTCCATCTTTAATGACCAGGTTGAGTAGTAACCTCTATCCAATTTGTCAATTGATGAAGGAAATCCATCTGCCATGTTGTCCAACCTTGCTCTGATACCATTTTGAAGAGAATGATTTGTACTTGATGAAGATGAAGTGGTGTTGAAGAAACTTTGCACTACACCCTATGTACCTTGGAAGATCACTCTCAAAACGTTGAATCAAAACATACTAGTTTGACCAATAGTCAACATGAAGAAACTTTTTATTTTGGTCATGAATGCTTGAGTATTTCACTTAGTGTTCATTCTTTGATTACAATTGACCAGAGAGCTTTTAGAAGAATCTAATTAAGGAAGCAATGCAACCTATTGGGAGTTATTTCATCAAAAATGATTGAGCATACTAAGAGAAATATGTTTAGCAAATCAGTTATGTGATCCCGACTTTTGAGGAGATAGAAGATGTAGAGATATAGGTGACTTCAAATGAATACATCTCACAATTGTGAACTCCAAATTGTTAAAAATAAAGAAGTAAGCTCGTATATATTTTTGCAAAAAGGATTTTCTTCAAGTAGAAGGAAAATACAAAAATGAAAAATAGAAGCATTTACTTCAACAAGTAGTGGAGGCCAAAAGAGAATCATTCAAAAGAGAATCAAATCCAAAATCTGAATTGTAAGAGGAGTGGCTGTCCAAAGTAGTGGAGAAATGATGGAGAAGAGCTCTCAAACTCATCATGAGAGTTTTTGGTCACTTGGCTATAAAAGAAGCAAGGGAGGACACTCAAGTAGAGAGGAAGAAGGCGTGAAATCCCCCTTGTATCTACTTCATTTGGTTTGAGTCATTTCGTTCAGTTCACTCTCATAGAGTGTGTCCAGCCGCACACCCATTTTTGGGTAGTCTACTTGTGAGAGTCATATCTCTCAACATATGTATCGAAATTTAGTGTTTAAACATTCGTTGGAAAGCTTATCTTGAGTACTTCATTTTTCTAGAACAGTTTTATGAAATTCTTTATGCTCTCTGAGTTATTCAGGTTTTAGTGAAGTCCAGTTTTCAGCCTAACTGAGTGGACAGGTAGTCTGTTTTGAATCAAATAGTTGACAACTCAAATCTACTCCAAATTGAGTGTTTGATATCTCATTTGAAAGCTCTAGGTGTCTAGTTTGAGTGACCAAGGTTTCAAGTTCATTGGATATTTCAGTTGGTACCAGTTTTCATTTGAAGGTTCTGCTGTTGGCAAGAGTCTTCATCCTGAGAAGGTCTTCTACACTTTCCGCTGCGATTAGGAGAGGAATTCTCCAACATTTGGTATCAGAGCCTTGGAGTTTGAAGAGGCAAAGCATTGGAACTAAACTGAAGCAAAGGGGAGGTTCGTGAATTCAAGAGAGAGCGCCACAACATACTTGAGGTAAACTTCAATCTTGGAAGTTTTCAATGGCTGATTTAGGATAACAAGTTGATAAGTTAGACAAAGACAATTTTTAGTCTTGGAGGTATAGAATGATAAATTACCTTAAAGGTAAAGGTTTATGGGGTTTAGTTAGTGGAGATGATCCACAACCGGTAGACCTTGAAGATCCCAACATTACTCTGGCACAAAGGAGACAATTTGCTGATTGGGAAGAGAGGAATGGAAGGGTGATGTTCCTCATCTCACAAGTTATTTCTAACACTATGATTGGTCATGTGCAAAGCTTAGAAACAACCAAAGAAGTTTGGGAAGCATTGGAGAAGGTGTATGCTACCTCAACAAGGTCTCGGAGGATGCAACTCAAGAACGAGCTCAACAACATGAAGAAAAGCTCAAACCAAAGCATTAGTGAGTATACATTGAGGATTAAGGAGCTTCGAGATCAACTAGCATCAGTTGGATGCAAGATAGAAGAGGAAGACATCGTCCAAACAGCCCTCAATGGCTTGAGGAGTGAAGAAAAGTGGAAGCCCCTCATCACAAACATCCTTTATAGAGATCCTCTACCAACATTCGACGAGATTATACCAAATCTTGTGGCTGAAGAGGTTGCTCAACAAGGAGAAGGCAACAAAGGTAAGGACAGCCATAGTCAAATGTTATATGCAGGAAGAGGTAGAGGAAGGAACTCAAGAGGAGGCTCGAGAGGAAGAGGAAGAAGCTACAACAATACAAATTTCAGCCAACACAACTCGGACGACAACAAGGACAACTCAAATGACAACACACATGGAAGAGGTCGAGGAAGAAATAGAGGAAGAGGTCGAGGTTCATACAATCCTCATAAAGGTATAACATGTTATCATTGTGGTAAACTAGGACATTATGCAAATGATTGTTGGCAAAAGAATGGAAGGCTGAATGGAGGCAACCAAAGGAGCCAAAATAACTATGCGAGTACATCAAGTGAAGGAGAAAAGCAAACCATGCTTGCCATGAAGCATGACTACAACAACTCGAGAAGTGATGACCAAAAATGGTTCATAGATTCAGGTTGCAGCAACCATATGACATGCCAAGGAGATTTGTTCAGAAAGCTACAAGCTCCAAGTGGAAAAGGATGTGTAGAGACCGGCGATGAAACTCAACACGCAATTGAGCATGTTGGAGATATCAAGCTTGGAGACAAGAAGGTATTGGCTGATGTTCTTCATGTTCCTACTATTGCAAAGAATTTGATTTCAGTAGGACAAATGGTACAGAAAGGATATCATGTTATCTTCAATGAAAAAGGCTGCTTTATAAAGAATCCAAAAGAAGGATTCAAGGTCATTGCTCAAGGAAGGAAAGAAGGAAGGATGTTCACTTTGGACATTCAACAACCGCATGGAAAGGTGATGTATATTCAGTTTGGAAACAAGAGGATAGCTGAAATCGATTTATGGCACAAAAGGTTTGGACATATCAACATTCCCAAGCTCAAGGACATGAGCAACCATGAAGTGGTAAGAGGTCTTCCAAGATTCAATGATGCCGGACTACATGAGTTTTGTGAAGCATGCCAACTAGGAAAGCAAACTCGACAACCATTCAAGAAAAGCAACTATGTGGCAAGGAATGTCCTCGACTTGATACACACGGATGTATGGGGACCATCACAACAACCATCAGTGGCTGGTAATAGATATTTTGTCACTTTTATTGATGATCATTCAAGGAAAGTATGGATGTTTTGCATAAAACAAAAATCAGATGTGTTCTCCATGTTCAAGAGATTTAAAGCACAGGTAGAAAAGGAAACAAGACGCTACATAAAGACCGTGAGATCCGATGGAGGAGGAGAATATTTCTCCAAAGAATTTTCAGACTTTCTTTATGAAAATGGAATCAAGAGACAATTTACATGTAGGTACACACCTCAACAAAATGGAATAGCTGAAAGGAAAAATCGACATATCACAGAAGTTGCAAGATGCATGCTCAACGAGATGAAGATGCCACTAAACTATTGGGCTGAAGCAACTAGTACGGCCGTTTATTTGATGAACAAGTGCACAACGGCTGGAGTGCATAATCTAACTCCCGAGGAGGTTTATTCCGGTAAGAAGCCTGACCTTACACATCTCAAAGTTTTTGGATGTGTGTGTTATGTTCACATCCCTCAAGAACTAAGGACAAAGATGGAGGAAAAGTCCGAAAAATGTATTTTTATTGGATATTCATCGGAGCAAAAGGGATATAGGTGCTACAATCCGGTGACAAAGGAGCTACGAGTCTCACGAGATGTGGTATTTGATGAGCTAAGACCATGGTTTGGAGACAAAGGGAAAGAGAAGACTCTTGAAGAAGATTGCGAAGATGATGAAGGTGCTGTCCAAGAAGAATTTCAGCAAACAAGCACTCAAATGTCAAGTCCAGAAGCTTCTACATCACTTGGAGAAAGCTCAACATGGAAGGGGAGGCTAAGGAGTCATTCCTCATCACCAACATCAGCTTATGAAAGATCTAAAGCCGAAAGTGCTGCCCAAAATAGTGATTCAAATACAAGTGAAGAAGAGTATGAAGAGGTGATCACACCGAAGGTAAAGTTGAACCGATTGAAGAAGCAATGTTCAAAAGGAAATGAAAGGAGGTCTTCAAGAGCAAGGTATCCAATTGAAAGGCTGAGCTATGATAGTTTTATTGCAAAACATTTTGCATATATGACACAGGTGGTCAAAGATAAAGAACCGGATGCATATGAAGAAGCATGTACACAAAAAGAATGGCAAGAAGCTATGCAAGAAGAGATGAAAGCTCTCAAGGACAATCACACATGGGAGCTAGTTCCAAAGGCTGAAGGTATGAAGATTGTTCCAAATAAATGGGTGTTTAAAATAATGAGAAATGCTGACAGGTCTCTAGCAAGGCATAAAGCTAGACTAGTAGCAAAAGGATTCAAGCAAACTCACGGCATCGATTATGAAGAGACTTTCAGCCCGGTTGCAAAGATGGGAACAATTAGAACCTTGATTGGAGTGAGTGCAGTAAGGAGATGGCCATTGTACCAACTCGACATAAAAAATGCTTTTCTCAATGGTGAACTTCAAGAAGAGGTATACATGAGTCAACCGATTGGATTTGAAGACAAAAAGCATCCAAATTTTGTTTGTAGATTGAAGAAAGCTTTGTATGGGCTGAAGCAAGCACCACGTGCTTGGAATCAAAGATTGGTCGAGTACCTCACAAGGTGTGGGTATAGTCCAAGTAATGCAGATCCCTCTCTCTACATGAAGAAAGAAGAAGGCAAGCAGGTATATATTTGCACATACGTTGATGATCTCATCATAACAGGAAGTAATGTTACAGGAATACAAGAGATCAAAAGGAAACTCGGTAAGGAGTTTAAAATTTCAGATCTTGGTGAGCTGAAATACTTTTTAGGCATTGAGATAGTCTATGGGAAAGATGGCATTTACTTAATGCAAAGAAAGTACCTATTGGATGTTCTTTTCAGATTTGGAATGAGTGAATGCAAACCACTCACTCAACCTATGGACACAAATGTGAAGCTATGCTCAAATAATGGAGAGAAGTTACATGATGTAACTACATATAGGAGTATTATAGGTTCATTGATCTATGCTACGATCACAAGACTAGATTTGTGTTATATTGTTGGAAAGGACTATTCAGGAAAAATGGGAAATACACAAGAATTTGAGACAATTCTTTGTGTCCCAATGTTTTAGTTTTCTACTCATTCACACACCACAACATGTTATTATCTCTTGATTAGAGGATATTAAATTGAAACTTTAATATTAAGAATAATTTTACTATGAATGGGGTATCAAGGTTGGGCTCAAACTTAAGAAGTTAGCATAGTTTGCAATATAAATGGGACTTGAATAATTCCCAAATTTCTTGAATAGGCCTTTGGAGTTCTTTCTCAATTTATGCAAGCTCCAACAAGTGAACATTTAAATTCAGCCAAACGAGTGCTAAGATATGTGAAGCACACTGTCAATCATGCATTGTTTTATAGATATGATGAAGAATTGCAGGTAAAGGGCTTCAGTGATGCTGATTGGGCTGGTTCCAAGGAGGATAGAAGATCCACTTCAGGTTATGTGTTCATGATAGGTAGCAAACCTATCACATGGAGCTCAAAGAAGCAACCTACTGTTGCACTATCATCTACAGAAGCTGAATATAGAGGTTTAGCCTTTGCAACTTGTAAAGCTATGTGGATTAAGAAGCTCTTGGCTGATCTTGATGTGCAGGTGGAGACCATTCCAATTTATGGTGACAACATGTCAAGCATTCACTTGACAAACAATCCAATGTTTCATGCACGAAGCAAGCACATAGAAGTGCATTATCATTATGTTCGAGAAAAAGTTTTGAGCAAGGATGTGGATATAAAGTTCATTGGAACTAATGACCAGGTTGTAGACATGCTTACAAAGTCCCTCGATGCTTCTAAGCTCAAGAGGTTCAAGGACGACATCAACTTACAAGATATGGTTGAAGGTGCAAGCTCACATGTGAGCTTGAGGGGGGGTGTTAAAAATAAAGAAGTAAGCTCGTATATATTTTTGCAAAAAGGATTTTCTTCAAGTAGAAGGAAAATACAAAAATGAAAAATAGAAGCATTTACTTCAGCAAGTAGTGGAGGCCAAAAGAGAATCATTCAAAAGAGAATCAAATCCAAAATCTGAATTGTAAGAGGAGTGGCTGTCCAAAGTAGTGGAGAAATGATGGAGAAGAGCTCTCAAACTCATCATGAGAGTTTTTGGTCACTTGGCTATAAAAGAAGCAAGGGAGGACACTCAAGTAGAGAGGAAGAAGGCGTGGAAGCCCCCTTGTATCTACTTCATTTGGTTTGAGTCATTTCGTTCAGTTCACTCTCATAGAGTGTGTCCAGCCGCACACCCATTTTTGGGTAGTCTACTTGTGAGAGTCATATCTCTCAACGTATGTATCCAAATTTAGTGTTTAAACATTCGTTGGAAAGCTTATCTTGAGTACTTCCTCTATTTAGAACAGTTTTATGAAATTCTTTATGCTCTCTGAGTTATTCAGGTTTTAGTGAAGTCTAGTTTTCAGCTGTGTCCAGCCGCACACCCATTTTTGGGTAGTCTACTTGTGAGAGTCATATCTCTCAACATATGTATCCAAATTTAGTCTTTAAACATTCGTTGGAAAGCTTATCTTGAGTACTTCCTTTGTCTAGAACAGTTTTATGAAATTCTTTATGCTCTCTGAGTTATTCAGGTTTTAGTGAAGTCCAGTTTTCAGCCTAACTGAGTGGACAGGTAGTCTGTTTTGAATCAAATAGTTGACAACTCAAATCTACTCCAAATTGAGTGTTTGATATCTCATTTGAAAGCTCTAGGCGTCTAGTTTGAGTGATCAAAGTTTCAAGTTCATTGAATATTTCAGTTGGTACCAGTTTTCATTTGAAGGTTCTGCTGTTGGCAAGAGTCTTCATCCTGAGAAGGTCTTCTTCACTTTCCGCTGCGATTAGGAGAGGAATTCTCCAACACAAATGCAATGAAATTTTGGAAGTATATAGTAGACTTAGAGAGATAACTTTAAATGATGCACCATGCTCAGAGAAAGCATCTCTGTAATCTGACTGAAAAACTGAGAAGTATGGCAATGAATAGTATACTCATACAGGCATGAAGATATGGTCACAAATGATCATGAAAACAAATGTATATTGAATCTAAAGTACAATGGATTTATTGGTACATGTGTGTGCCTTGAGATCACACTCTGATATGGCATGAAGCTCAGCTAATGGTGTTGCAAACCCTGTTACTAAACCATGTGTATATATAGTGATGATTGGAGCCAAGATTTGAATTTGAATCTTGTTCACCTAAAACAATTCTCCTACCTTTTAGTGATTGATTCTTCAACTAATTCAATCACGAATTCATGGAGTTCTTTTCCTACTCATCAAGTGGATTCAACCACTTTAGATTCTTTCAGTTTTACATCAAGTAAAAACTCAAAAGTTACAAGGGTGAGTTCACAAGTGAACTCTTCATGGCTTTAGCATTTTCTTCAAGTTTCTATGTCTTTTGAAGACTCAAGCCAACACTTAGACTTGCTATGGACTTGTTCCAAAACTTCTTCATCTCTCTCTAAAATAGATAGAGAACCTTTACTTGAAGAGTTTCAATTCCTACTACTTCAATTTGAATATCAACAAAAGAGTTGGGAAGAGAGTGAAGAAGCCGTGTTATCATCAAGAAAAGGTAAGAAGAAGAAGGAGATCCCAAAGAAGGAGAAGAAGATTCAACAAACTAAGAGTGAAAGTAAGTCTTGTAATCCTAGACCTTCTAATCCTTCCCCTATTACTTCCTCTATACCCAAAAAAAAATCCACTACTACATCTACTTCAAAGAAAGGAATGTGACATTACTATAAGAAACCATGTCATTTCATAGTAGAATGTAGAAAGAGGATTCATAATGAGAAGAAGAAAGATTTAGCTAATAATGTTGAGAATGATTCAAAACCTAAGCCTTCTAAGGAAGAATCTTATGCATGTGTTAGTATTGAAGAATTATCTTTTGATCAAGCAACATTAAAAGCAATCTTTGATAATACATAGAATTTTTTATTCTCAAGCTATTAAGCATATGATAGGTTGTAGAAAGGTATTTTCCTCTCTCACTAACTCTTCAGGTAGAAGATTGACCATTGTAGATGGTCATGATTTGGATGTTGTAGGTGTTGGAGAAGTGAACCGTCAGTCAAGAGCATGTGGACATTTCACAATTTCTAATGTTATTTATGTTTTGGAAATGAAGAGGAATTAGCTCTCAATATCTACTTTCTTATCAGATAATTTTAAAGTTGTTTTTAAGAAAGATTCATGTCATATCCTCTCACCTAATGAGGAGCATTATCTACTTCAAGGTGAAAATAGAAGTGGCATGTTTGTGTTATCAAAAATTAGTCATGCTAATGTTGCTAGGTCTTCTACACCTAAGGAGAACATGAAATTATGGCATGCTAGATTTGATCATATCAGTTACACAACTCTCAAGCACATCAAAGATCATGGTATGGTGGAGAGTTTGCCTAATTTTGCTTACTAGATGATGCAAAATCATGTGAACAATGTATTGACGGAAAGCTTCACAAACTTTGTTTCCAGAAGTATGGATACATCACGGCCACAAGGAAGTTGCAGATCATACATTCAGATGTGAATGGTCTTATAATAATAGATTCCATTAAAGGTTTTAGGTATTTCATTGATTTTATTGATGATTTCTTAAGATTTTCATGGATTTATGGTCTTAAAGCAAAGTCAAAGGTCTTTCCTACTTTCAACTTCTTAGCTATGATTAAAAATGAAGTCTATCAAAAATTCTTATTTTGATAAGTGATAGAGGAGGAGAATAAATCTCGAAAGACTTTAAGTCTTTTTTTGAATACAAAGATATCTCTCATCAACTCACTATTGCTTAAACTCCAAAACAGAATGGTGTTGAAAAGAGAAAGAATAGGATACTTGTTCAAATGATGTGTAGTATGATGCCATCCAAAAAGCTTTCTCCTTAGTTTGGGTTTGATACGATACATATAGCTAATCACATAAAGCTTTAAATGTTATCACACCTTATAAAGCATATAATGGGAAGAAAATCAATGTGAGTTATTTCAAAGTTTTTGTTTCTCCAGCTTATGTTCATAGTCAGAAAAAGGATCATCATAAGCTTGATGTAAAAGATATTAAAGTTGTCTTTATTGGTTATGCTATTGAAAGCAAGGGATACAAATTCTATGTTCTAGAAATAGGTAAAATTCTACTCTCATGCAATGCATATATTGGAGAGGCTCTGATTTTTTATAAGAAGAGAGAGATTCTAGATTTCATAAAAGTATATGATTATGCATTTTTTCAAAGGAATTTGGATTCTTACATCCATCCATACAATGGGTTGATGAACCTTCTCAAACCCTAAACGATGCACTTGATAAAGGTAAAGAGAGAATTATATTATCTAAATGAATACCTAGTCCATCATCAATACCTCTTGAAGTTCCAACTTATGAAGTTGGAGAAGATTTGAGAGGTTCCGAAGAAAGAGATATTGAAGAACTAGAAGAGATTTTAACACTTTTCAAGAATATGCTGAAGTGATTATATCAAATTTGGAAGGATAGTGGTACAAAGAACTTCATAGGAAGTTAGACAAGGAGAGAACAGCAGATCAGGTAAATTTCACACAACATTTTGAGATTCATAACATTTTAGCACTAAGTTCAGTTGAGAATGAACAAGCTATATTAAAGACTCACTAAAATGTTTTGTATGGAAGAAACCTATGCAAGAAGAGATTGATTCTATTCATAAGAATCGAACATGAGAGCTTTGTGAGTTACCAACAGTTAAAAAGGCAATTGGTGTGAAATGTATCTTAAAAATCAAAAGAAAAGTAGATGGTGCCATTATCAAGTATAAAGCAAGGTTAGTAGCCAAAGGTTATGCAAAAAAGAAAGGAATTGACTATGATTAGACTTTTGCACTACTTTTAGAATGACACTAGTCAGAACAATACTTTCACTTGTTGCATTCTTTGGATGGAATGTATACCAATTAGATATCAAAAATACCTTTTTTAATGGTGATCTTAATGAAGATGTATACATTCAGCAACTAGAAGGTTTGGAAGAAATAGGTAAAGAGAATTTAGTATGTAAGCTTATCAAAGCTTTGTATGGACTAAAGCAAGCACCAAGAGCTTGGTATGAGAAAGTACACCTCTATCTTCTATCTATTGGTTTTGAAAACTCGGATGCAACTCCTACTCTTTATGTTAAAGTTGAGGAAGATGTTTTGATTATTATTACCATATATGTTGATGATATGATCATGGAAGGTCCCAAGTACTCAGAACTTCAATATTTAAAGCACAACTTAAGCATACATTTGATGTGAATGATATATGTATTTTGTATTATTATCTTGGGATTGGTTTTATGTAGAGGAATGATTGTATCTACATAACACAAGTGAAATACATCAAGAAATTATTGGGATGGTTTGAGATGACATATTCGAAACATATGCAAACACCTATGGATGTTAATGTGCCATTACAGGCACAAGCAGATTCAAAACCTTTTGATGCTATTTTGTATAGTCAAGCAGTTCGTTGCTTTATCTATTTATGTAATACACATCCTGACATTTAGTTTGCAGTTTCTCAGCTATCCAAGTTCATGCACAATTTACTCAAGATTCATTGGAAAACAATTCAGATATATCTTTTTAGAGATCTGAAGGTTTACAAACATCCAACGTTTTGCAGATATCCAAATTTTTGCATATATCTGAAGTTTTGTCGATGTCAAAAGTTTTGCAGACATTCAAAGGTTTGGAGATTTTTGTAGTTTATGCATTATGACATTGAAGGGGGGGTTGTTTTAAATAATGTCAAAATAGCACAAAAACCCTAATTTCAAGCAATCCTAGCTCTAAGTACTTATCCAAATTTTGGTCATACAACCTCAAAAACTATTGTCAGCCCATTAGATAGAGCTTGAGGAGAGCTTTCATTTGATATATAACATTCACTAATCACAAGTCCAGATTTGGAGAAAACTCTAACCCTGATTTCTATCCAAAAAGTTGTTTTTACATATTCTTCATCCTTATGACTAGAGCATATTGGAAAGCAACATCTCATAACTATCTGAAGGCTGAATTAGTTGATTATAGGATTTTTAGGCTCAAAACAAAGTTTTACCAATAAAGAAACCTAATCATAGTTTTTTGGCAAAAGTATGCTTTTACGCATGCTTTTTAACGAATCTATCATAGATTTTTGGTTTTCATGGATCCCATCATGGGCAGCCAAATCAAAGCTATATAATAAATCCCTAAGGTTGCTTTGAATCAACTTTGAAGTCTATCCAAGCATCAAGCAAGAAGCACTTTACTTGGAAGAAGTCTTCTAGACTTGGAGAAGGTGTGCTCTACCTTTGGTGAAGCACTGGAGGACATTTTGCCAGCCAGTTGTTGGTAGCAGTCAAGGCACTCAAAGACCTACATGACAAGGAAGCCAACGAAGGGAGTCATAACAGAGAGAAGGAACAAGTAGGCAAGGCAGTCAATAAAGATCTAGCAAGTAGGCCATTCAATTTTTTCCCAACTTAACCTCTTTGTAACAATGATTTTCATCACTTCATGAACATTGTAAATACTCTTTTTGGTAGATTCGACTCCATTTTGTTCAAACCAAGGAGTCCTCGAGCTTGAGGAGTATTAGAAGTATTCATGTACCAATTTTCATAATTTTGAGAGCTCGTTTGAGCCTCCAAAATAGCCTAGGAACCTAATTTTTAACTAGGCCGGACACTAGGTCTGGACAGGACCAAAGCTAGTCAAAAAACTATAAAAAGAGCTAGAGAGCTCCTTTTTGGGGGTGAGCTTGTTAGTGATTTGAGATTTTACATGAGACTTTTTGAGTAATCTAAAGAACTCCATTGTTTCTCTCTTTGTTCTTGCCTTGTGTGTGCGTGTGTGTGTGTATGTGTGTGCATGTTTGTGTGCTTCTCACTCACACACTTGTGCCATCACTTGTTTGAGGTCTTCATACCATCCTCATGTCTTCTCGGATTGACATTAAAGGAGGTGCTACTCACCACTGAGCTACACCAGCCATCAGCACCTTGTTGAGTTACTGTCAATAGCAAGTCTAACTCCAGTTTCTCACTTGTTAGTTCATCAATTCTTGATTCATGATTTCTAAAACCCTATTTTCAGAATTAGGGTTTGTTCTAAAAAAATTCTAAACTATTTATATTCACTCCATTCTCATACACACACTTTCTACTTACCTTTTAGGCCCTATACACACAAACTCTTGTATCTACTTCTTGAATTTCTGGCTAGTATCCAAATCCTTTGTACATTTAATTTCTTATCATCTACAAACATTCTAACCTTAAATTAATATTAAGATAGTGTATGTAAGTCTAGCTTACCATTACACTTCGAAACTCTTGTCTATTCTCTCTATTTCTACCTCATCTCTTTTTTTAGTATTAAGGTGTATATCCTAAGCTTCATAAGTTAGAAGATCCTGTAGCCCTATGAATATTAGACCACCCCTCTTCCAACATCTCTCTCTCTCTCTCCATCTATCTATCTATCTATCTATCTATCTATCTATCTATCTATCTATCTATCTATCTATCTATCTATCTATCTATCTATCTATCTATCTATCTATCTATCTATCTATCTATCTATCTATCTATCTATCTATCTATCTATCTATCTATCTATCTATCTATCTATCTATATATCTATCTATCTATCTATCTATCTATCTATCTATCTATCTATCTATCTATCTATCTATCTATCTATCTATCTATCTATCTATCTATCTATCTATCTATCTATCTATCTATCTATCTATCTATCTATCTATCTATCTATCTATCTATCTATCTATCTATCTATCTATCTATCTATCTATCTATCTATCTATCTATCTATCTATCTATCTATCTATCTATCTATCTATCTATGTATCTCTATCTCTATCTCTATATCTATCTCTATCTTTATCTCTACCTCTATCTCTATCTCTATCTCTATCTCTATCTCTATCTCTATCTCTATCTCTATCTCTATCTCTATCTCTATCTCTATCTCTATCTCTATCTCTATCTCTATCTCTATCTCTATCTCTATCTCTATCTCTATCTCTATCTCTATCTCTATCTCTATCTCTATCTCTATCTCTATCTCTATCTCTATCTCTATCTCTATCTCTATCTTTCTTTGTATCTCTCTCTATCTATATATCTATTTATCTATCTATCTATCTATCTATCTATCTATCTATCTATCTATCTATCTATCTATCTATCTATCTATCTATCTATCTATCTATCTATCTATCTATCTATCTATCTATCTATCTATCTATCTATCTATCTATCTATCTATCTATCTATCTATCTATCTATCTATCTATCTATCTATCTATCTATCTATCTATCTATCTATCTATCTATCTATCTATCTCTCCCTCTCTCTTTATCTCTCTCCCTTTCTCTCTCTATCTCTCTCTATCTCTCTCTCTCTCTCTACCCCCTCCCTCCCACTCTCTCCCCCTCCCACTCTCTCTCCTTGCCTCTCTCCTTGCATCTCTCTCCTTACCTCTCTCTCTCTCCTTGCCTCTCTCTCTCTCTCTCTCTCTCTCCTCGCATCTCTCTCTCCTTGCCTCTCTCTATCTTTCCCTCTCCCCCTCCCTCCCTCCCTCTCTCTCTTGCTCTCCCCCTCCCCCTCTCTCTCTTCCTCCCTCCCTCTCTCTCTTGGTCCCTCCTCCTCTCTCTTGATCCCTCCCTCTCTCTCTCTCTGTCCCCCCTCCCTCCCTCCCTCCTTCCCTCCCTCCCTCCCTCTATCTCTCTCTCACTCTCTCTCTCTCTCTTCCTCTCTCTCTCACTCTCTTTCTCTCTCTACCTCTCTCTCATTAACACACATACCCATATTCATTAATATATTCACATACTCTCACATGAATACACGCACATGTAGGGTTTCATAACATAATTTTGGGTTACACACAAATATATGCTCAAACATTAGGCACACACATAGGGTTGAACACACATATAATATATATATATATATATATATATATATATATATATATATATATATATATATATATATATATATATATATATATATATATATACATACATGAGTCTTTGGGCACAAACTTAAACACATTTAGGGTTTCACAACATTCACATGGCTCAAAAATATATAGGGTAAAACTCATCACATGCACATACATGCTCCCTTATGGAAATCTAAACACATACTCTCATATAGTGAGGGTTAGTTAAATTCATATGTATAGACACACACAAAAGTATTTAACACATATGAGCATTCAGTCTCACACACATATCACCACATAAATCACATTCACAAATAGACATATAGGCACATACACAGTTAAGTACTCACACATACATATGTATACACATTTAGATGCACAAGAACACATATATGCATAGGCACATAGGGTAGTTTCATGCAATAGTTCACATGTATCTATATACATAGACATATGCTTATATGTAAAATCATTCATAGTGCTCATAGAGGTCATTAAGAAAGGTTATATATATAGAGGGTGCAAATGAAGGTTCATATGGAGGGATGAAATGGTTATTTCTCCTTTTTTTTTTTCATTTTTAGGTATGAAAGAAAAAGATCAAAAAATCATATGGAACATATTTAAAAATCACCATTTTTTGAGGAGATTTTCTGAATGTAAGTCGGAGTGGAGAAATCCTTCTGACATCCACCCCCACTAAACTTGCACATCATCCCGATGGGCCAACCTGTAGATCATGGAGGGCAGTATCAAAACTTCTTTGTTATCAAAATTTTCAATTCAAGTCTTGATCTATTCATGCTCATGGAATGCAAATGGCTTTTTGATTTTTTAACTAGCATATGATAATTTCAAATCAAATTTAAAACTATTCACTTTTTTGTACAACAAGTACTTGAAATCATGTTTAAAAATACATTTATAAACTTAGCTAGGCTTTCAAGAATCAATCTTCCTCATCCACTCTTTCGAATTCAATCATCATTTACTACAAATATTAGCATGCAAATGTACTTACACAAAATCAAAGGGATTCATCTATTTCCACTCATGCATAAGTCTGCCTTATAATGCCCAAGTAAATGATTTAAAGTGATTTTGAGATCACTTCCAATTTCTTCATATCTTTCCTTCATTTAGCATCTTGATGTCTTTACTTCATATATATTTTCTTCAACAATAACCATTAATCTACTATACCTTCTACTTTTTTAGCAAGTTCCATTGGTTAATTGTTATAAGAGGAAAGGCCTAACCCCTATTCTGAGCAAAGGACCTAGAAGAATGCATAGGCAAGAACTAGGATCTCTATCGGATATGCTTTTCATACACTAACATACAACCATTTATAAAAAGTGAATCAGTCTTCCTTCTGAAGCCTCAAATTCAAATTGTCCTATCATTCCTTGGCCAGGTTCATAATGCTTCTAAACTAAATTTCAAGCAAATGTTTTCCTACTCAAATGGAATAGTTTACACTTAAAATTTGATACTAGCACTAGCCAATTTTAAAGTTTTTGAAAAACAACGAATGCAAATTTGTAAGGCAATAAAAAAAATGTACAAAACGGATATTAATAGATACCACCTAATCATTTTTATTCTTCGTCAATCAGATCATCCTCATCTTCAATTTAATCATGAGTTGGAGATTCCATCAGTGCTTCTAGATTTTCATACATTTCATCATCACACCTTTTGAAGAGTTTCACTTGTTTCCCTGCAGAAGGAATCTTAAACACAATGTTATCTAATTCCATTAAAATATAAGTATTATTATCATTTACTTTCAATACAACATATGGACCAAACCATATTTTCATTATTTTCTTTCTCGCTTCAATTGAATGTCAAATGAACTATCATAAATCAAAACCCAGCCGACTTCTTGAATTTTCTTTGGTCATAATCGATGTCATTTATCAAAGTAAATTTTATTTTTCAATCTTGATTCCTTTATCTTTTGAGCTGCCTCTTTCAACTTTTCATTACCTTGTTCTAACTGTTGCAATCTCATGCATAATAACTCTTTGCTTGACATCTTATCATTCCAAGGAAGTGTTATCCAAGTCAAAATTTGAGTATGGATGGGAAAGATTGACTTTTGACAATACATCAATTCAATAGGCATATACCATGCGAAACAGGTGCACGTCATTATATGTGCCCAAAGTGCAAAAGATAAGTATCTATGACATTGTTTAATATCATTGTTACATGCTTTAGCTATGGCTTTTACAATAGATGGGTGCCCTCTTTAGATTTTACCATTGGCTTATGGATTATATGCTATGGTGAGAGACAAACAAATACCATGATGTTCAAAGAATTCTAGAGCTTCTTTCACATCTAACTCTCCATGGTCAACAACTGTTTTCTCTATATATCCAAAGTGACGTATTAAATCTTCAAGCAAGGATTTGCAAACATTGTAATTGGTCTTAGTGCATAGTGCACATCCCTCTACATGATTAGCTAAGTCCTCTCATGCAAGTACAATTTAATGCATTTTGTCAATTCCTTTAGGCATATTGACAAGACCTACTACCCACTTGTAGTGAATACAAGGTGGATATGTAGGATGTAAAGGATCTCTATGTTTGATTGAAAAATGAAGTTGACAAGTAGAACATGTAGAAACATAGTTACTAATGTCAACATACATCCTAGGCCAATAATAGTTACTTCAAATTTTTTTCATATGTTCCATAAAATCCTTTATGGCCTGCCCATTATGTTTCATGCATTTTCTTCATTACTTGCAACTGAAGATCTCATTTTCGTAAGACTCATTGTGGATTTCCAAACTTACCCTTAGCATGTCTCCAAAGATAAACATTACATAGGAAAAAATTGTAAGGTCTTTTCCTAATGTTTTGAAATCTACTCATAGTCCAACTAAGTAATGATTGCAATGTACTTAGATACTTTCCTATATCTTTCCATTCATCTTCATACTTAGAATCATGAAATTGCTCATACTCATAGATATGTGGAACACAATCAACTAAGTTCAAATTCTTTATTAGTTCACTTTCAAGCTCATCATCAAATTTAGCTCTTGATAACATATCAGCAACTGAATTTGACTTACTTGAAATATGAGCTAACTTAGGATTTATGTACTTAATATATGAGATCCATCTAAGCATGGCTATATCAGGAGATGAACAATGGGATATTAGTCCAATGAGAGGCAATCAATCCATCTCAACTTTGACATTTGAACCTATGAAGTATTCTTTATTTGTTTTCAAAGCTGTTACCATACCCCATAGTTCTTGTTTGATTTGAGGATACTTTCATTGTGTTTTATGTAAAATTTTAGCCCCAAAACTAATTGCATATCTATTCCCTTCACAATCATCTTGACTTATGACCCAAACTATAACAATGGGACTAGTGTCAATAGTCAATATGAAAGGTTTGTTCATAGAGTAGTCTACATGCTTAAGGATGGGAGCTTCAAGTAACAATATCTTCAATTTTTGCCTAGCTTGTATGTGTTTTTTAGTCCAAATAAATTTTCATTTCTTTCTCAATAGTCATAGAGACAATCCGAAACATGAGCAAAATGTGGGATCCAAATAACATAAAAGATGCAAGCACCAAGAAATTTTCATACCTCACTCACCTTGTGACGTGTTTCTAAAATCTTGCTAATGGCATCAACTTTTGTAGGTATGGCTTTCGACCATAGTGACCAAAAAGGTGTACAACGATGAGAACTTCATTGATACCAAAAAAAAGATTTCTGTATTGACAAAGTTAAGCCTACTTCAATAAATCGCTGAAAAATCTCCAAGAGGTGTTTTCATAGTGTTTATATCTCTACTTTCTATCACCAAATTAGAATTGGTCATAGCCAGAAGAGAGATCTCCCACCGAGTAAATAGAATGCGTTGTAAACGCTTCCACAAATTCATTAACAATTGGTCCAGTACCAACATTTTCGATGGTTACTTTGTTAACTGATTGAAGATCTTGGATAAACCAAAGTTTTCCATTCTTGTTTGGCACAATGAACCAATGGTTTGAATCAAGAGTAGATGAGGAATAAAAAATATGCATATTTATCTTTTCTTTCAGCAATCACATCAATTCATGAAGATGAGCTTTAGGCACTGGAATAGGCTGCAAGTTCCAAGGGATATGTGGACTTGTGAAAATGATAATTGGAGAAATAATCCTAGGATCTGCAGAAGCTATTTCAGAGGGCTCTAAAGAGAAAGCTTTTCCATGTTCCTGTATGATCTTCAGAAAATATTCTTTTTCTATATAAAGAAGAAAGCCACTCAAATCTATTTTGGCTAGTAACTGTTTTAGCATTTTCTCAGTAAATTTATGTCCAGTTTTTGATGGATCTCGAAGAATTGGCTCATGAATTACTTTTCTAATGATTTCATTACTAAGTTTGGGAAGTGATTGTGCTACTACTTTATGTTAAATTCATATATATATAGACACACACAAAAGTATTTAACACATATGAGCATTCATGCTCACACACATATCATCACATATATCACATTCACAAATAGACATATAGGCACATACATAGTTAAGTACTCACACATATATATGTATACACATTTATATGCACATAAACATATATATGCATAGGCACATAGGGTAGTTTCATGCAATAGTTCACATGTATCTATATACTTAGACGTATGCTTATATGTAAATTAATTCATAGTGCTCACATTGAGGTCATTAAGAAAGGTTATATGTATAGAGGGTGCAAATGAAGGTTCATATGGAGGGATCAAATGGCTATTTCTCTTTTATTTTTCACCTGTAGGTATTAAAGAAAAAGATAAAAAAATCATATGGAACATATTTGAAAATCACCATTTCTATTAAAGGAGTTTTTTTGAATGCAAGTGAGAGTGGAGAAATCCTTTCGACAATGGTGATAGTAGAAATGTGAAAATTGTGATGATTATGAGACCTTGCATGATGTTCTTATCATCAGGGTTAGGGGCACAGTCCTAAGTATGATGCTTAGTTGTGCGAATGAAGATCTATGGAAACTTTAATATGCAAGGAGGTGCAAAGTAAGAACCCTTGCTAACTTTAAAGCAAAGGGACTACTTAGAATGTTCCAAGTATGGCATGCCCCACCCCAAGTGGATTGCGGCATGCCAAAGCTCCACATGATCTATATATTACATATTGTAAGCCTTGCGATTCGGGTCACGTAGTGAGCTGCCAATGACTTACTTTAAAGCGCCTAACTAATTTGAGTAAGCTACTTCCCCCACACCTCCTCTTTGGTTTTGAACAGAGTTTGTTACTATTGTGTGAGAGCTCCATAGCCTCCACACAAATGAACTAAGAAGTCTAACTAGCAAGGCCACACACTAGGAGAGAGAGATGTGTTTCCACCCAACCAACCCCTCCAATATATAGCTCCAAGACCAAGGGGGTAAGTGCTTCTCAAGAGGACATGTGTACCTTCCATCACATGGGTCCCTAAGGTGTTCACATGGTTTCCAAGCTTAGGAAATCACATGAAATCACATGGCTTCTAAAAGAAGACTCTCCAAGTTCTCACGTACAAACCAAGTGGCTAGGAGAAGGTTCCAATCAAGCCTAAGGTACTCAACCTTAGAGAATTAGCCTTAAGGTTCAAGACCCATCTAAAAGGGGTAAATAAACCATAAATCCAAAGGGTTTCACACCTAGAAATTCAAGGGTTCTACCCCTTAGACCCATGTAATTATACAACATTCACCCCCCCCCTTAAAAGCATTTCCGTCCTCGGAAATGAGTGGAGATATATATCTTGGGGTATTCCCCCGTGCTCCATGATCCATCTCAAGCATCATGGCTTTCATCTCTCTAAGTCTGCCTCTTAATTGGAAAGGGGAATTCTACCCCGGCTGAATCTAAAAAGAGGAGAATCCATGTGTGGTCTAATTCCCTACCCTAATCATTCAAAGTTCCATCTAGTTTGCATACGAAAAAGAACTGAGTCGAATGCAAAGTATGGAAAGAATGAAAAGGCTGGAAGAGAACATCCTTGCCTATTTCCTTTGTTTAAGCCATGTGTCATCTGGGTCTCCAAAGCTCAAACATGTGGATTAGGTGGAGTCAAAGTGACTTCATCTAAATTACTACCTTGGTCCTTTGCTTTGCACCACTTGTGCACGGACCTAGCAAAATAGATGAATGCTACTTAAGGTTTCCTTATCAGATTCATCTCTCAAGTTAGAATCCAACTTGTTTTAAAAGGAAGATGAATCTTACATATTCCCTACCCAAATCACTCTCTTTTAGTGAAATGGGTGGATTTTCTTGTTTGCAATTCGCCTCCAACAAATCTAAATAGAGGGGAATTTCATTATATAATCCCTACTTAACCAATAGAATGGTAAATGTGGATTATCTAGTTTTTACAAGGATATAACATCCTCTTCGTCTTCAGAGAGAATTTTGAATAGCTTACCAAAAGTGGATTCAATGTTCTTTCAAAACTTTAACTAGTTTTGAGAATCCACTTTAAGGGACTATAATCCATAAGGATTAATCTAACTATTGTAGACTCCAATTGATTGAAACATATTTTACTTGTTCTTCCAAAAATATTAAGATCTTTATAACTACGTCCCAAGATGGGAACTCATAGTGTAAAAGATCGTGTTATCTTTAAGGTCATAAGTAGAAATAGATTATTCCAATCATTTCTTCACTGATTAATCCTTACGGATCTTTAGGTAGATCTCAAACCTTAAAGGTCTTCTTGATCCTTCTAGAGTTCTCTCTCTTATATTCTAGATCTATTAAAGATGTCCTATGTTGACATCTTAATTAGATCTTTCTTATTCTTTAGTTAACTTGAATTATCAAGTATCCGAAGATGATCTTTCTGAGCTTTCTTTCAAGCTTGACTTAAGGTCATCTTTATGTTTTTTGAATTTCAAGTTATGCTTTTGGATGAAGCTTTTAAAGCTTCATCCTTTGGAGTTTACCTTCAAACTCAAAGAAGTTAATCCTCTCTTTATTTCTAACTCTCAATGATAGATAGATCAGATCCTTTCGCATCTTGTTAGAATAATTATTCACCTCTTTGAGAGGATAATTGAAGAAGATGTCTATTCCTAGACATTGTCTTCTTGATGTATTCCATTGGATCATGAGTCCCTTTTTCTTCCGGCCATCAAGAAAAAGTACTCAACGGGATTCAGTACCCACCGTCCCATACCAGTGGGTTCTTCATCCAATCCACATAATTATGTCTCTATATCTTCTCACCTTCTCTGTCCTTTTAAATGCCCTTCATACTATGGTACCAAATTATAAGAGCAAGGACTAAGGTGCTTAGATTACACCACTACTAATCTTACTTAGATATTTGGTTAACCATTTAATGTGGTGTGATTCATCTTATCAAACTTAAAGTTTGACTTGATCTTTACTCTACTTGGGTCTTTTGGCTTTCTTCTCTTCTTTTGCCAAAATAAGAGATAAGACTAGGTCTTTCTCCAATAGATCCCTTCATGTTCAATGATTTACCCATGGGTTTTACTTGGGGATCTAGTTATTATGCTTCATACAAGAAGTCATATTCCTTAGATCTATATTACTGGAATCCATAACGTATGTTATGTTATCCCATGCAGCATCAAGATACTTTTAGGATTATGCTTTATCGCTCTTGGAGCTTGCTTCAATCCATACAAAGCTTTCTTTCATTTGCATACATAGTTAGGATGATGTGCATCCTCATATCCAGGAGGTTGTGCCATAGACACTTCCTCAGAGATCCATCCATTCAAGAAAGCATTCTTTACATCAAGTTGATAGAGATTCCAATTTCTAGATGCAGCAAGACTAGTGAGAACCCTAATTGTAGGCATTTTTGCAATAGGAGAGAAAGTCTCCTCATAATCAATACCATGGGTTTGAGCAAACCCTTTAGAAACTAACCTTGCTTTGTGTCTATTTATGCTTCCATCTGGATTCCTCTTGATTTTGTATATCCATCGAGATCCGATTATCTTCATAGATGGCTTGTTAGGTACAAGCTCCCAAGTGTCATTCTCCTTCAAGGCGTCCATTTCTTCATCCATTGCATCTCTCCAAGCTTTCTTGCTTTGTGCTTCTTCAAATGTGGTAGGTTCTTCATTGGTTGAATCCTTTGCAATGTAGATTGAGTGCTTGGTGACCAAAGAAGTATCATAACCAAACCTCTCTGGTTTCTTCTTCTCCCTTGAAGACCTTCTAAGTGGTTGATGTGAGCTCTCGGGTCCATATGTAGCATCCTGCATCTTTGCTTTACCTTTGTTCTTCCATAGCTTTAGTCTTTCCAAGTCTTCTAGGTCAATCCCCGAATCACTTTCTTCAATCTGCTTCGGCTCCTTTGGTTGAAGTGATGGAAAATCTTCATCCAAGTCATAAGGCAGCTTCACTTTCCTGTCATCATCAAACCATGATTTGTTTTCATAAAAAGTTACATTTCTACTCACAGAAAATCCTTTATTGGTTGTATTGTACAATCTATATCCTTTTTGGTTTTGATCATAACCAATGAATACACACTTCTCTGCCTTGGGATCCAATTTCCCTCTTACTTGAGAAGGAATGTGAGCATAGGCTAAGCATCCAAAGATTTTACAATGCTCTAGACTAGGTCTTCTTCCATTCCACACTTCATATGGAGTGGTTCCATCTAGTGACTTAGATGGAAGTGTATTTATGAGATATGTGGCTGTCAACATAGCCTCTGGCCATAGGTAGTTTGGCAATCCCTTTTCATTGAGCATGGACCTTGCAGCTTCGACAATAACTCTGTTCCTCCTCTCTGCTACACCATTGAGTTCGGGTGTATACCTTGTAGTGACTTCCCTTTTAATGCCTCTTTCATGCAAGAAGGCATCAAATTCAGAAGAGAAGTATTCTCCTCCACCATCTGATCTAAGTCTTTTCAAAGTCCTACCTGTTTGGTTTTCAACAAGAGCAATATACTTAAAGCAATTAAACACTTCATCCTTGTGCTTCATGAAAAACAGAATGGTCCACCTGCTACAATCATCTATGAAAGACACATATATCTTGAGCCTGATATAGATGGCTCCTTACTTGGACCCCACACATCCGTGTGCACTAGATCCAAAGGATTTTGATACATATATCCTTTCTTATTGAAAGGTTGTCTATGAGCCTTGCCGAGTTGACAAGCTTCACACTTATAAATCATGTGTTGCCTTGTGATATTAGGGAAGCCAAGTACACTTTGGTCCTTGCAAATTTGTTTGAGTGTCCTCTCACCAATGTGAGCAAGCCTTTTGTGCCATATCTCCAACTCTGTAAGAGTTTGAGATCCATAGCTAAACAAAGCTATGTTCTTTGTATCTTCCACTTCAAAAGTGAAGAGCCTTCCTGTCTTTTCTCCTTTGGCAATCCTTCAAAATCCTTGCCTTGGGTCTTCAACATATGCTCCAAATCGGTTGAATCTAACCTACAATCCTTTTTCAACAATCTGTCCAATACTTATTAAATTTTTGGTAATTGTAGGGACATACAAGACTTTGCTTAAGAGGTTCACATTCCCATATGATGTCTTCACATTACCTATCTTCTCCACTAAGTGCTTTGTGTCATCTCCTGTCTGCACTTCATGCTTGTTATGAGGATCTTCCAAATCAGAAAGTAAAGCCACATTTTCTGCTACATGGTTTGAGCATCCCGAATCAATGTAAAATATGTGATCATCATCCTTACCCTTCTTCACTGATAGATTCATAATCAACAATGAATCTTCTTGACTTTGGTCCTCTGCATAGTTATTGTAATATCTTCTTCCTCTATGGCCACTTTGATAGTTGTTGTTGTTGTAATTGTTGTTGTAGTAGTTGTTGTTGTAGCCTCCATTGTACCTGCCTCTATTTGATCCATAGCCACCTCTATTGAATCCTCTTCCTCTTGAGTTCCTTGGGTTCCTGAAACATTCTTCAATAGTATGATTAGATAAGCCACATATATTGCAAGGTTGAGATGATTGGAATCTCCCCCTACCTTGCTTTCCACCTCTGCCTCTTCCTGTACCTGCAAAGTTTGCTTGGAAAGAGCTACCTTCATCTTCATTCTTCCTATTCTTTGACTTGTCCTTGACCTTAGCTTTATCAGAATATAAGGCAGAAGTTTGATTACCTCTTGAGGACTCACCACCTTTGCTAATCTTTGCTTCATGAGTGAAGAGTTGGCCCATGAGTGTGTTGAGGTCGGGTACATGCATATCCATGTATAAATCCATGGCTGTTGTGAATGACTCCCACTTGTCATCTGCTTTGATTCCATTCATGATTTGTCTAATGATTTGCTCCTCTTCAATTACGTCTCCAATGCTTCCAAGTTGGTCGGAAATCTCCTTCATCTTTGTGACATAATCAGTCACATTTTGCTTCGGGATTTTCTTCATTGTTGTGAACTCCATCCACGATTGGTTCTTCCTTGCTCGAGTGTTGGAAGAGAAGAAGGAAGCAAGTGCATTCTAGGTCTCTCTTGATGTCTTGCATCCCTTGACATGAGGTAAAAGAAAATCAGAGATTGAGTTTAGAATATAGGACCTTGCAAGTGCATCCTTCGAACACCAATTCGAAAGTCCTTCCACTTCTTCATGTGATGGTTGCCCTTTGTTCCTCATGGTTGGCATTGCTTCATCTCCGGATATGAATCCATATAGATTCCTCCCTTGAAGGTAAGCCTCCATCCTTAGAGACCATGCCGGGTAGTTGTTTCGATCCAATTTGTCAATTGTTGATGGAAATACATTTCCCATGTTGCTTGACTATGCTCTGATACCACTGTGAAGAGAGATGGTGGATGCAATCCAAAGATGAGTAGGTGCTGCTACAACCAGCTTCACACCAGCCAAGTGAGACTTCACAGTTGATTAGTAGACCCTTTGAGCTTCCTAAGTCCACCAAAATATCAGCCAAGTACTTTGGAACATGTATCCCAAAAGTTTAAGTCAAGACAGACTAGTTGCGAAATGACTAGCTCCCAAAACTTGCTATTTTTGGACATACACCTTCTGGAAAAAATGAATAGTGCTCTCAACCTGATAGGAATTAGACAAATTCCTTTTCCGCATAGCAATTAGACTTAGCAAGCTTCCCAATCCAAGTTAAAACACTTCAAATGATGGACTGAGCACTGAGAACAAGATTCATCAATTTCTGGAACATGCCCACCATTCTCGGGCCTCTATAGAGATAGACCAGTGAGCAATAAAATGAAGATATCTCCAAAACTGTAAACCCAATGACGTTGAAAAGTTATATGCAGAAAGTAGACAGTAAGAGCTATCTATCGCACATCAAAACACTGAAAAAGATTGCGTAGAACTCGAGATATGGCCTTCTGAAGTTACTGCTCTAAGTGAGTATAACAGAGAACCAAACTTAGAAGTAGATGATGATAAATGTATAGATTCACATATGATTACAACCACATTGGCAATGAATCTTTGCACAATGGGAGTAGAATGATAGAGTTATGGAGTAAGCTCTTCAATCTCTACAAAATGACATGAAGTGGTCACATACAAGGCTTGCTAATCGCCTCTTCCTTCTTGCTCCTTTTATAGCTATTCTTGGAGGGAGTTTTGAATTCGAATTCGAATGGCTCCACCTAAAAGTGATCCCCAAAGTTAGGAGATATTCCCTCAGCTAAAAAATTCGTGGTTTTAGGTAGTTAGAGCCACGAGTTTGCTTTTACATCATGGATGAGGTAAGCCATCCTTTTCCTTTTTTCTTTTTCCATTTACAAGAGATAAAATGAACTCTTTTACAAGAGGTGTTCACATGACTACTCATGTGACTTACAAATGAGGATAATATCAAGCATGTAGGCTTGGGTAAAATGCACCATATATATATATATATATATATATATATATATATATATATATATATATATATATATATATATATATATATATATATATATATATATATATATAGACAGACACACAGAGAGAGAGAGAGAGAGAGAGAGAGAGAGAGAGAGAGAGAGAGAGAGAGAGAGAGAGAGAGAGAGAGAGAGAGAGAGAGAGAGAGAGAGAGAGAGAGAGAGAGAGAGAGAGAGAGAGAGAGAGAGAGAGAGAGAGAGAGAGAGAGAGAGAGAGAGAGAGAGAGAGAGAGAGAGAGAGAGAGAGAGAGAGAGAGAGAGAGAGAGAGAGAGAGAGAGAGAGAGAGAGAGAGAGAGAGAGAGAGAGAGAGAGAGAGAGAGAGAGAGAGAGAGAGAGAGATGTTGCTCGCATGCACAAATTTGATAGTAGTAGATCCAGTTTCAAAACGTGATGAATGTCGAATTTTTGCTCTTGAGCCTGGTTAAAAGACTGCGTCGGTATGAGTGTCTCTATGAGCATCAATAGTTTCTAGTAATTTACCAATGCTTATACCGTCGCTTATACCGACGCTCATACCGACGTACCTGTACTGACGCGTACATTGCCTAGCTGATTATCCAAAGTTTTTCGCCAGTCATGCCGATGCTGACGCGTGACTGTTCATATGCAAAAGGTCGGTATGCCCTTGATATGTTGTAGTGTTGGCTAAGTGATGCCTCAAAATTAGTATTTAACTTTCTAGTTGAACCTTATGTGTGGGGATTGCATTGAAATGTGATGCTAGGTGCCCTTCTGCCTCACATTGCTTCTTTTTAGTCTCTTTTTCATGGTGTAACAAATGCTTATAGTTGAGCTAAGGAGAGGTTTGATCGGACAACTTCATTCCCTAGAATATGTCTAGAAGAATGACCTGTTATTCCAAGACCTTGAAATTGGCTTGGATGGTATTTGGGAAATGATGAGGTTGAGAAAATAAAGGAAAATTTTTTGATACATTACTATCTAGAGCATGGTAACTTTTTGCAAATCTACAGTTGAAGTAGCATATATTAGCCTTAAGAAGTTTAGGTCGAAGAACTAATTGATGGGAAATAATCTTTTGTGAATAGTTATGCGTCATTTACTAGCTCCAAACAAGTGTGTACATGAGTTTAGATGTATTAGGAAGGTTTTGGATTAGTTTTCCTAGCAATAATAATAGGGGAGAAATCATGATCTTGTTGGAAAGTCCAAGAGAGTCATATGTGTATTCTCTTCACTGCTATAATTTTGTAGAAAAAGATTGCAGAGCTTGTATCCCCCTCATTACATATTCAAATTACATGTTTGATGGTTCATTGGAAAGCTCTTAGTGCATACTTTAATATCATTAATTTTCATAATCATTGGAATTGTGAGCTAAGAGCAGTAATCTTTGCAGGTAGTGTGTGTTCTCAGGTTCACCTCAGCCAAAGGTCTCCATCAAAACTCAAAATTGCAGAGGTCATATTTCCTTGTGTATTTATCCACTTTTCATGTTCTTTATCTCATTGGAAAGATCTTGATGTCTAGTATATGTATTAAAATAGCTAAAAAATTCTAAGTGAGTAGAGAATAGAAAGCTCTGCAAACATGACTAGTTTTTTGTGCATAAGTTTGTGAGAAGGTCAACTAGTTCCTAGGGGAGTTTAGTATATGTATTTATCCACTTTTCATGTTCTTTATCTCATTGGAAAGATCTTGATGTCTAGTATATGTATTAAAATAGCTAAAAAAGTTCTAAGTGAGTAGAGAATAGAAAGCTCTACAAACATGACTAGTTTTTTGTGCATAAGTTTGTGAGAAGGTCAACTAGTTCCACCTACTTCTAGCTGTACTTTGGAGGTTAATACATTCCAAAATTGGTATTAGAGTAGGGAACTGAAGCTTGGAGACATTTGTAATAGCTTGATGAAAAATCTAAAGCTATTGGAGCTGAGGTTCATTATCAACACTACACAAAGGTAGAAGGAGAGAGGAAGAAAAGCATCTCAAGCAACATCTAAGCAAAGAAAGGTGCATAAAATTCATTACAAAGGTAAATTTCATACTTCTTCTTATCGCACATATCCAAAAGGAGGGTTAAAGGAAAAAGTTTAGTATTTACACAATGGGTGATCAACATGCACAAATAGAGAAGCTTCATAAGAACAACTATCAAGCATGTCAATTTAGAATAAGAACATACTGTGTAAGGTAGAGGCTTGTATGGTTTGATTGATGGAATAGATATCAGACCCATATTACTAGAGGATCTAAATTAGCAACAATTGATGGAGTTTAGAATTAGGAATGAAAGAGACAAAAGGATCATATTCATTTTATCACAAAATATTCAAGATTCAATGATAGGACACATACAAGATCTAGACACAAGTAGGGATGTTTGGATTGCATTGAAAAGGTTGTATGCTATAAGTACAAGAGAAAGGAAGTTTCAAATTAAAAATGAGTTGAAAAACATAAAGAAAGGTACAACGACATCGATCAATGATTACTTGTTGAAGGTTAAAGAGATTGCAGATCAACTAGGATCAATTCAAGCTCATGTGGAGAATGAGACTTGGTTGCACATACTCTCAATGGACTCAAAGATCATGAGAGATGGAAACCATTCATTACTTTTGTTTACGTCAGACGAGAATTACCAGATTTTGATCAGCTTGTTTCTTTCATGGTCACAAAGGAGATGAATCTAAATGGTTCTACTTCAAATCAAAAAGGATCTCAAGGATAAGCTCTTTATGCAAGATCGTTAAGAGGAAGCTGAGAGAGAAGAGGTTCAAATAGAGGTCCATGAAGAAGGAGCAATGATCAAGGGAGTTCAAGTGGCTCCTTCAACACAAGAGGAAGAGGAAGATCAAGCATTAGAGATACAAGAGGCTACTACAACTGCAATAAAAAAAACAAAGGAGTGAAGATAACAATAGTGGCCACATATGTGGAAGGTATGGACACTATGCCAAAGATTGCTATCAAAATGAAAATAATCAAGGTGGTAATCGAAGAGGAGGCTCTTGAAGAATAGGTAAACAACAAGGAAATTATGTAGTTGAAGCTAAAAGGGATGATTATGATTCTCTTCTTATGATGAATGTAGAAACTAAGATGAATTGGAGTAATGATATATGGTATGTAGATAGTGGTTGCTCTAACCATATGTCTCATTATGTTTCATGGTTTTCAAATATTCATGATCCTTCACGTAAAGGTCATGTTGAAATAGGAGATGATATAGCACATAAGACTATGTAGGTTGGAGATGTTGTTATGTAGAATAAGTGCAAAATGAATTGCAAGCACATACTGCCAACAATCACTAAGAATTTGATGCCAGTTGGCCAAATGGTAGAAAAATTTTTGCAAGTAAGATTTAATCATGCAATTTGCTTCATTGAGGATCTGAAGCAAAGAAGTTTAATTGCTAGAGGAAAAAAACAATTTTAGATTCAAGGTAAACCCAAATCATATAAATTATTTCTCTTATGGTATGCATAGAATAGCAGAGCTTGATGTATGGCACAAAAGGATTGGCCACATGAATGTACACATGTTAAATGAGCTATCAAAGAAGAAGATTGTTGAAGGATTACCTGATCTTACCCAACAACATATGGTGCATCTTTGTGAATCATGTCAAATAGGCAAGTGAGTAGACATTCTTTCAAGAATTCAAGCTATGTAAGTGATGGTTCGCTAGATCTTAAACACACATATGTATGGGTTCCTACTAAAGAGGCATCCTTAGATAGTAATAAGTATTATGTATCATTCATCAATGATCATAGTAGAATTGCATTTGTGTATTTCATTAAACATAAGAGTAAAGTCTTTGATTGTTTCAAGAATTTCAAATCATTTCTCAAGAAGCAAACAAGAAGGTATGTTAAGAAGCTAAGATCAAATGGAGGGGGAGAGTATTTCTTTAAAGATTTTACTAATTTTTTGTATGATGAAGGTATCAAAAGAGAAGTTACATGCAGGTATAATCCACAACAAAATGGAGTTGCAGAAAGAAGAAACAAAATCATAGCATAATCATCTAGAAGCATGCTAAATGATATGTGTTTGCTTAATTATGTTTGGGCTGAAGTTGTTAGCACAAATGTGCACATTACGAATAGAGTACCTACTTTTGGAGTTCATCATTTGACACCACATTAGGTATGCCACAGAAGGAAACCAAGTGTAAGTCATTTTAAAGTATCTGATTGCATATGTTATGTGCATGTACCTAGTGAAATGAGATCAAAACTTGATGTGAAATAAAAAAAGTGTATATCTATTGGTTATGCAAATACTCAAAGAGGATATAGATGTTATAATCCTCATTCCAATAAGGTGGTTATTTCAAGAGATGTAAACTTCGATGAATCACTTTCATGGTATGTAGAAAAGAAAAGTTTGCAGGTTATAAATGGAGATGAAGAAGATACAGGTAGGAGATGAGTGCTTACCTCAGCCCACAAGAAGTTTAAGTGATGAGAAGAGTGGTTTGGATGAAGAAAGAGAGATACCTTTCAATGGAAGGTCAAGGCAAGAGTCACCTCCAAGTGTTAAAAGTAAAGGTGAATTCAAATTTGTTGAAGTTAATGATGAAGGGGAAGAAGTTGGTAGCATATATGAGTATGGAGAGTCATCAATGGTTCCTAATAAGAAAGAAAGAGCACCTACATTGGAGGTAAGATGAAATTCAAGAGTTATTAAGCAACCTCAAAGGTATACTTATGAATCTTTTATGAATACACATTATGCTTTTATGACAAAGGTTGACTAGGAAAATGAACCTAAATCTTATGATGAGGTGAAAGGAGATGAAAAGTAAGAGATTCCATTAGCAAACATGGCCACAGTGAGAACTTTGTTGGCTTTAGCTACAAGTAAAAGATGGAATAGATATCAACTAGACATAAAGAATGCCTTTCTTAATGGTGAGTCAACCTACAATTGCTTTATCTTCTATAGAGGTAGAGTATAGAGGTTTAGCAATTGTCTACTACTAAGATTATGTGGTTTAAAAAGCTTTTTCATGATTTCAATGTGTAGATTGATGTACCATTGATATATGGAGATAACTTGAGCAGCATACATATGACCTTACATCCTACTTTTCATGCTAGAACAAAGCATATACAGGTACACTATCATTATGTTTCGTTGAAGTAAACATTTTGACACATTCTTGTTCCTTTGTGAAATGGCGGGTAGCAATGACTTGTTTGGCATGCTTCAAGCTGAAGATAAGCTTGATGGGACCAACTATCCAAAGTGGTCTTACATGATGAAGCATGTTCTTGTTGCTAAACAACTTTGGAACATAGTGGCAGATGTAGATTGAAGACCTGTAGGTTCTTCTACTTCACAGTCTACTATCATAGATGGAGCTTCTTCTTCGATTACAGTGGTTTCTTCTAGTCCACCTACACAGGAGCAGCTTAGATGTGATGGAAAAGATGCTCAAGCTCATGCTTTGATTGTGGTTTCAGTCATATAGTTCCACATGTTCGGTCATGTTCTACATCGAGACAGCCATGGGACACTCTTGCTTCTTTGTATGCCGTGCATAATGAAGCACGTGTTGCATACTTGAGGAAGCAACTTGAGGATGTATGTATGGCTGAAAGTGAGTCGGTGGATGTGTATGTGACACGCATCAAGGACTTGAAAGAGCAATCGGCAAACATAGATGAGATTATTCCAGATGCATCACTCATTTCTACGTTGTTGAAAGGATTATCGGAATCTTTTCAAAGCTTTGCTACTACACTCCGTTTGGTTGCAAAAGGAAATCCTAATATGTATGCATTTGATGAGGTTGTGTCTCTTCTTTTGCAACAAGAGCAATCTAGAGTGAATAGGAGTGGTTTGATTGAGGGAACACAAGCACTTGCTATCTCACAAAAGGGGAAAAGCAAGTATGGTTCAGCTTTGGGTTCATCAAAACCGAAGCCTCAAGCTTCCTCTCCCACTCATTCCTCTAATGATGGTGATTTGCAAAAGAAGAGGAGATGCAAATAT
This sequence comes from Ceratopteris richardii, assembly GCA_020310875.1. NCBI lineage: Eukaryota > Viridiplantae > Streptophyta > Polypodiopsida > Polypodiales > Pteridaceae > Ceratopteris > Ceratopteris richardii. The sequence continues at coordinate 141,500,615 of CM035431.1, forward strand.
TGTCGAAAGGCTGGTCATATTATTGATGAGTGTAGAAAGCTTGCTAAACACAATGAAAAGAAGAAGGAATCTGGAATGTCTATTGCTGAAAATTTAGCAAATGTAAAGAATGATGAAGCTAACATGGCTCAAGATTTTTGGCCATGTGTTATTACATGTCATTATGATGCTTCTTTGCATTCTAAATGTATGGTTGTGAGTGAGGCTAATTCTGATTGGTTCTTTGATAGTGGTGCTTCAAAGCACATAACATCATGCAAAAGCTTTTTTGCCTCTTTGAAAGATGCACCCAAAGGAGGACATGTGGTGTGTGCAAACAATGACTCTTATCCTATCATTGGAGTAGGAGAAATGAGCTTATGGCTGCAAATGGAGGTATGATTCTCTTGAAAAATGCATTGTATGTGCCCGGTATCAAGAAGAACTTAATTTTAGCTCCATTGATTGCCAAAGATGGACTTCATGTACACTTTGTTGATGATAAGTGTATGGTTCATGATTTCAGTAATGGCGATGTTATCATGATGTCCGGTACATTATGTAATGGTTTGTATTGCATGGATACATACAAGAGGGCTGCCTCGAATGCCTTGGTTGCTCATACTTCTTCCATGGTTGAAATGGAGCTTTGGCATGCTCGTTTTGGTCACTTGAACTTCAATAGTTTGCTTTACTTGCAAAAGAAGGACATGGTTATTGGTTTGCCTACACTTGAGTCCATTGAAAAGCATGCATGTGAAGGTTGCATTCTTGGAAAAATGCATCGTGCTACTTTTCCAAAAGATAGTCATACACACACTACAAGAAAATTGTAGCTTTTCCATAGTGATGTATGTGGTCCCGTCAAGATCCCATCTTTTGGGAAGCATGTATATTTTGTTATCTTCATTGATGATGCTACTCGCCATACATGGGTGTATCCTATGAAAGCAAAGAATGAGGTATTTTCTTGCTTCAAAGCATTTTTAGCTGTGGCTGAAATTTTTCTTCACAAAAGCTTTTGACTCTACACACGGATCGTGGTGGTGAATACATGTCACATGAGTTTAATGCTTTTCTTTGTGAAAGAGGTATTTCACACCAATGTATGGTGCCATATACACCTCAACAAAATGGTGTTGCCGAGCGTAAAAATAGAACTCTACTTGAAATGGCACGATGTATGGTTAAAGGAAAGCATCTTCCTAATAAGTTTTGGATGGAAGCCGTCATGTGTGCAAATTATGTGTTGAATCACTGCCCTACAAAAGCATTGAGAGTCATCACTCCTTATGAGGCTTGGAATGGTCATAAGCCTATGGTTAGTCATATGCGTGTGTTTGGTTGTTTGGCATATGCTCTTGTGCCATTACAACAACATCACAAATTTGATGACAAGGCAAAGAAATGTATATTTGTTGATTATATTGCTGAAAGTAAGGGATATCATTTGTACCATCCATTGACGAACAAAATTATTGTGAGTCGAGATGTGGTATTTGCTGAAATTTTAGTTTTCCCTCTACTTGAATGCAAAAAACAGCCAACAGTTAGCTCACAAGATGTGTTGATACGCTCATGCCTTTGTTCCAAAATGGTGTGTTTGACTATGGCCATGTAGACCAGCCAATTGAGGCTCAAAGGGCTAAAAAATTCCAGCGAAATAGCGCTGAAAATGCAGAGAATTTCTAGCCAAACATGGCTGAAATGTTTTAGCCAAAAATTATCAAAACTGCTAGAAATTTCCAGCCACATATGGCTGAACATTTGCGTCAAAATATGGCTGAAAATGAGCATGAAATTCAGCCCACACATGATGTACATATTGATGATGTATTGCCTAATGAATGCATGTCTATCAAGGGTGCACAAACTATGCCAAAGTGGCTGAAACAAACTTTGTAGGACAACAAATTGAGTGCACCTTTACTTGGTAGAACAAGATCAAGCTCTCACCATGCATCAAGTATATTTGTGGATTATTCTCTTATTGCTACAACATGTAATGAAGAGCCACTTTCTTTTGAAGATGCATGTGAGGACCCACAATGGATGAGTGCTATGCAATCAGAAATGGATTCTATACATAGGAATGGTACTTGGGAGTTATGTGAATTGCCAAAAGGAAAGAATGCCATTGGTACAAAGTGGGTTTATAAGATTAAGAGAAAATCTGATGGTAGCATTGATCGCTACAAAGCTAGATTGGTTGCCAAAGGATATGCGCAACAATATGGCATTGACTATGAGGAAACTTTTGCACCTACTTCACACATGACTACCATTCGTACCGTGGATGCATTGGCTGCCCATCGAGGTTGGAAAGTGCATCAGTTGGACATAAAAACAACCTTCTTGAATGGTCATTTGCAAGAAGAGGTTTATGTGAAGCAACCTCTTGGATTTATCTTGGTCTTTTGAGCTACTATCTTGGCATCTAGTTTGTATCCGTTGAAGGGGGGAATTGTTATGCATCAAGCAAAGTATGTTGAAAAACTACTTCAGTGTTTTGACTTTGAGGATTGCAAGCCAGTTTCCACACCAATAGAGACATGATTCAGGTTCTTAGTTGAGGATTCCAGTGATGCATTTGACACTTCTCTTTATCAGCAAGCTGTGGGATGTCTTATTGTGCATGCAACACAAGGCCGGATATACAGTATGCAGTTTCCGAGTTGAGTTGATTCATGCATAGCCCTGTCACTAAGCATTGGCAAGCAGTGAAACATGTGTTTAGATATCTCCGAGGCACTTTGAGCTTAGGTCTCTTTTATGGCAGAGATATTCAACCATGCTTGCATGCTTTTACGGATAGTGATTGGGCTAGTTGTTATGATACTCGTGTGTCCACTACTGGTAATTGCTTTTTCCTTGGAGACTCATGCATATCTTGGTTGAGTAAGAAGCAACCTACAGTGGCAACATCAAGTTGTGAAGCTGAGTACAGGGAAGTTTTCAGAGCTACAGTGGAGTGTATATGGTTGAGACACCTATTGATGGATCTTTGCATGGAGATTGATGCTGCTGCACATATTCTCACTGAGAGTAAGAGTGCTTTGGCTGTTGCACAAAACCCACTGTTTCATGCACGGACCAAAGATATTGAGGTGCATTATCACTATGTGAGAGAGCCCCTTCATGTAGGAGATATTGATTTGGTATATGTGCCTACACAAGATAATGTGGCAGACATATTCACCAAAGCTCTTCCATGGAAAAAGTTTGAAGCTTTTCGCAAAGCTTTAGGCTTATTAGCTTGTGGGGGCTGATTTGTCACTCCATGTATGTGTTCACATCATTCGCTCCAGGGGGGTTTATTACACTTATGTGTTCCTCGAGTAGCTTTGATGTGAACCTTTTCCCTATACATGGGCACTTTTTACTCTAGTGCTGGTTAGAGGTTTTTTCCCCATGTTACCACATACTTGATACTCTCATATGTGGTGGTACTTTGTACTTAGGGATATTATTCAGCACTTACTTTAGTTCAGTTCATCATCAATAGAGAGAGCTATTCTAGCCATCGTCTTCTCCGTGTATCTTGCTGCATTTGTGCTCCTTGTGTGTGCTTTTTGTGTGTCTCTCGCACTTCTACACACACCCAACAATAATAGGGGAGAAGTCATGATCTTGTTGGAAGTCCAAGAGAGTCATATGTGTATCTCTCCACTGCTGTAGTTTTGTAGATAGAGACTGCAGAGCTTGCGTCTCCCTCATTATATATCCCAATTACATGTTTGATGAATCATTGGAAAGCTCCTATTTTCTAGTTTCATATTGTTGATTTTCATAATAAGTGGAGATGTGAATTGAGATTAGTACTCTCTACAAGTAGTGTGTGTTCTTAGGTTCACCTCTGCTAAAGGTCTCCATTAAAACTCAAAATTGAAGAGGTTATATCTCCTTGTGTATTTATCCAATTTTAGTTTTCTTTAGCTCGTTTGAAAGCTCTTGGCATTTAGTATATGTGATTAAAACAGTTTTAAAAAATTCTAAGTGAGTAGATATCAACAAGCTCTACAAGCATGACTTGTTTTTTGTGATTAAGTTGTGAGAAGGTCAAATAGTTCCTACGGGGTTCCACCTACATGTAGCTATACCTTGGAGGTCAATAAACTCCAAAAAGATGAACCTTAAGGAGCACCATCCCAAGAATGACCAAACCCTAATTTTGGTTGCGCAAGAGAGGCTAACCCTAAAGGTTAGTTGCACAAGGGTGACCAACCCTTAAAGTGGTCACCCCAAGGATGGCCAATGCCTTAGGGTGGTAGCCCAAGGGAGATCAGCCTCAAAGAATGTCACCTTTATGGTGAGCCATCCCAAAGGGTTATTGCCCCAAAGACACCCTCCAAAATTTCCCCGCCAAAGAAACTTCAAGCATCAAAGAAAAAAAATGACACAATTAAAAGGAAAATCCAATGAATCGAATAAGAAAGATGACTGTTCTAATCAACTAAAAAGGTGCCTACTAAGTACTATATCAAGGTGACTCCCTCCTAGAGAGTAATTCTGGTGATCCCATTGTTCAAACATGAAGTATATATAGTTGAATCCCATAGTACATATCATGGAATTCACTCATGTATAGGCACTCTGACATGAATGGGATAGTGGATACCTATGGAGTAGCTGCCAAGGTCTCTACCAAGCAACATGTCTATCTAAAACCAAAAAAGCTTCTACACTAGGAGAAATTACATTTTAAGGACTTGGGACTGCACTCAAGGCTTTCACAAGAGGTAGAAATATACTTTGTTGCATACTCTCTATTACATGTCAAGGAGCTGAATAAGAAATAAGAAATTAGGGGCAAAGAAAGAAGAGGATCCATAAGAAAAAGCAATAAAAACTTAAGCCTATAGAAGAATAGAGCATTAGAAAACCTAAACGAAAGGAGTCTTTGTGACATTAGAAAAAGCAATCAACACTTAAGGCTATAGAAGAATAGAGCATTAGAAAACCTTTTTGTATGTGAAGGAGTCTTTATAACATTTTTTATAACATGTTCGATCGATGACTGTACATTAGATTATTGAAAAGCTAATATTTTAGTCACTTTTCTCATTAAAAATAAAAAATACTCTTGAATAAGTGAAGGCAAGTCACTATATAAGTGAAATTCAACTTTAATGTAGAAGACTTTTTCCTTTTTGAAGAAAGAGAGCTCTTGGAGAACTCCCATCCGATAACTTTTCCTTCTTGCTTCAAATTTTTTCTTTGTCTTGAGGTTTTGTGCATGTTTATGGTTTGAAAAAAGTGTCAAGGTAATTTAGAAAAAAACTCTCTCTTCTTTTCTTGGAATTACTTGCATGTGCAAAGTTTAGGGAGCAAAAGGGTGACCATATAACATTCTCAAAACTTTGCTTTTATTTTCATAAATTTTATTGCAACGCTTTCATTTGATGTGTCTTGTGGAGAGCTTAGAAATAAACCCACTATTAATCTTATTTGGCTAAGTAATTAGAAAGATATAATCGTTTAAGTGTTTGCACTTGTTTATGGATGAAACAAATGAGTTGCTTGGTTAAAGTAGTTTGTAATTTCTTGATGTCTATCATATCTATCATCACTATATTCATATCTATCATCACGTGAGCACATGTTTCCATGCATCTAGTTGGGTCTGCTCTTGATTTGAGAATTTAAATGTCTTGAGTCAAGCCACCACTTAATTACACTGTTTGGGCATGCATTTGATAGTTAAGGCCACTTTCTTATTGGAAGCCCAAACCAAGCTACTTGAGTGATGATTATAATTCTTGTGTGAAGATTTTTTTTTGGGTACATGGATTTTTAGATATGCTCAATACTCCACCCTCAAGTGATCACAAATGATCCATGGTGCTCTACGTTGTAAGGTCCCCATTATGAGGAGAAGCCATTGTGAGAGCCCCGACATTTGTGGAACCCTAACTTCTAATTTAGATGAGTCTATGTGTGACTGTTGATGGTTATAGAGGATCTTTGTGAGCCTAGCCATTAGGTCAAGTAGGGCATAAACTTTCGGGCCATTGGGTTGCCATTCAAGGCAAAAATAAAGGCCCTATGGTGTCACACAATTTTCCCATAGAACCTTAATGGGGGAGTGCATAGGGGGGCTTGACCCCTTCTATGGGGTTCGAGGGGCCTATCCCCTTGGCACATAGGGCCAAGATGATAGGACTTCTGGTTGTGGAGATATTGTTAGATTTTATATGTTGCCGACTATTTTGTATCTCCCGACTACATTTATCTATATCAACTCCCCTTTTAAAAGCTATATAAGCGTGGCCTAGATTGAGCTTTGTTGATATATTTAGGTAGTGATATGTGTGAACACTCTAGGACCACTAGGGCATTTTTTTCCCTCTTTAGGAGGTTTTTTTCCCTCGACTTGTATATACACCTATTGCCCTAATAGGCTACTTATCTTTGTACATTTTAGTGGCAATACATTTAGTATTGTGTGTTGTGCTCCAAGAAACGTCTTCTTCCTTGTGCTATTTGCATGCTTCCACAGACATCTGATTCCAACAATTGGTATCAGAGCAGGCCCCGCTTCATCTAGGGCATCTTCTACACCTCTCTGATTGCAATCTCACAATCGCATGAAATTTGGTGAGCATACTCAAGGTGTTTCAGAGATCCAAACGGCTTCGCTCTGTGTGTTGAAATTGCGATCTGAGCTGGTTTTGGCCTCCAAACACACTATCATAGTGCTTGTGTAGACTATTTCATCTTTTTGTACCAAAGATATATATAGGTTTTGGTTCCCTGATATACGCGTCCCAAAGTCTACTATAGGTTTAGTAGAACTCGTCAGGGTAGTTTTGTTCAACTTTTTTAGATACGGTCATTTTTTTGCATCAAGGTATTTTAATCAGTGACCATGGCTGAAAGCAGTGATGTATTTTGTATGTTGGCTATTGAGGATAAGTTGGATGGTATGAATTACCCATTGTGGGCTTATATGATGCATCATGTATTGGTTGCAAAAGGACTGTGGAATATTGTGCAGGGTGTTGAAAAACATCCTATTACACCTGCAAATATAGGTACTGAAGCTGATGCAGATGGTGTCAAAGATGGTGATATTCTGCACATTCCTGCTCGTGCTGCTGTTTTTGTTGCATCTACTGCAAAGCAAATTCATTGGGATGGCAGAGATGCTCAAGCACATGCATTGATAGCTTGTCTATAAACGTGCCATTATCCCCCACATTCGCTCTTGCAGAATAGCTAAGGATGTTTGGGATGCACTTACCACATTGTACCAGGCTAGGAATGAGGCTCATGTTGCTTACCTCCGAAAACAGTTGGAGAGTGAGCACATGAATGAAGGTGATTCTATGGAAATTTTTTTGGCAAAGATCAAGGATTTAAAGGAACAATTGATTTCTGACGATGAATTCCTTCTTCACACTTCAGTTGTGTAGACCCTTCTGAATGGTCTTCCTGACTCATATCAGAGTTTTGCTTCTACTCTTTGTTTGATGATAAAAGGCAATCCAAATGACTTAGCATTTGAAGAGTTAGTTTTTGTTCTATTACACGAAGATCAGTCTAGGTAGAACATGTCTGTTATGCGTGTTCCAGATCAAACTTTCCTGGCTAGTTGGAAGGGAGCTCTTCTACTAGTAAGCAGAAATCTGCGAATGCTGTACATTCGAAGAAGGAAGACAAAGAAGAGAAGAAATCAGAAAAGCAAAAATTGTTTTGCAAATACTGTAAAGCAAATGCTCATGTCATAAAGAGTTGTCCTAAACTCACTACTAAAGAGGCAAAGAAGAAAGAGGCCGGAATGGTTGTTGCACAAGCCTCTACACCAAAAATAGAGTTTGGTACTTTGATAATGGGGTGACCAAACATAATACATCGCAGTGCAGTTTCTTCTCTTCACTCGAGCCTGCCCCTATAGGGAATACTGTTACATGCACCAACAACTCCTCTTATCCTATCATGGGAGTTGGTAAGATCATTCTGACTACTATTGATGGTAGTTCTTTCACCTGGTCAGACGCTTTATTTATGCCAAAGATTAAGAAAAATCTGTTATTAGTTTCAACATTAGCCAAGATTGGTTTGGTTGTGAAATTCATTGATGACAGATGTTCATGATCTGTCAGATGGTGACATGATTATTGCTTCTCGCATTTTATGTCATGGGCTATATAAGCTCATAGACTATGAAAGATCAGTGAATGATTTGGCATGTGCAGTACATGACTCTCAGGTTACGTCAGATGCAAAGCTTTGGCATGCACGCTTTGGTCATCTGAATTTTGCTAGTTTGCTATGCTTAAAGAAATTTGAAATGGTGTCCTCTTTGCCCAAACTTGAGGCACCTGGAAAACATGTTTGTGAAGGGTGTATTTTGGGAAGAATGCAGCACTCCTCCTTTCCAAAATATGGTTCAGTTCGGGCTACTCAAAAATTGCAGCTTGTACATAGTGTTGTTTGTGGTCCTATGCAGACATCTTCTTTTGGAAACTATCTTTACTTCATGACCTTAATTGACGATTTTTCTAGGCATGCATGGGTATGTCCACTCAAAGCAAATTCAGAAGTGTTTATGTGCTTCAAACAGTTTTTGCTTTTGGTTGAAAATCTGTCAGCATGTAAAATGGGCACCCTCCATTCTGCTCGAGAGGGGGAATATATGACTTCTGACTTTAATGCATTTCTGGCTTAACGTGTGATAAAACATCAATGTACAGTGCCATATACACCTTAAGAGAATGGAGTTGCTGTACGGAAGAATAGTTCACTCATGGAGATGGAGAGGTGTATGGTCAAGAGTCAGGCTTTACCACATAGTTTCTGGCTTGAGGCTGTTATGTGTGCATCATATGTACTTAACAGGTGTCCCACTAAAGCACTACAATCTATCACTCCATATGAGGCTTGGCATGGTCACAAGTCATCTCTTGCTCATCTGCGTGTTTTTGGTTGTCTGGCATATGCATTACTGCCTGAACAACATCATAGAAAATTGGATGATAAAGTAATAAAATGTATTTTTTTTGGGTACAGTTCTGAAAGCAAAGGCTATCATCTGTATCATCCACAGACTAAACGCATTCTAATAGCCATAATGTTGTTTTTGTGGAAGATGCTATTCAAACCTTACTTTCATGTACAAAGGAGACATCTATTAGCTCCAAAGACATGTATGATACTTTGCTTCCTCTTTTTATAGGTGGATAGTCTAGTGTTGGTCCTAATGAGGCAACTTCTCAACCTTTATAGGTTTCATGTGATGATGTAGATCATTCTATTTCTGATGCAGATTTACATGATGCAATTTTTGATGAGAGAGCTGATATGGAGCACGCAAGAACTATGCTAAAATGGCTGGTGCAAACTTTGCGTGATAATAAATTAGATGCACCTCTGCCATACCATACTCATTCAGGCTCTCATAGTGCCTCTTTTGCATCAGATTGCTACGCTATGGCTGCCTCTAGTCTCTGTGATGAGACTGAGCCTGTTTCCTTTGATGAAGCACAAAATTTTGAACATTGGATGGCTGCAATGCAATCTGAATATGATGCTATCATGAAAAATGGTACTTGGTCTTTATGTGACTTGCCTCCTAGCAAGAAGGCCATTGTCACTAAGTGGGTATACAAGCTAAAGTGTAAACTTGATGGAACAGTTGACAGGTATAAGGCTAGGCTTGTTGCAAAGGGTTATGCGTAGGAAAGAGGCATTGATTTGATGAGACCGTTGCACCTACATGCCGAATGACTACTGTTCATAGCATGTGTGCACTTGCATCTCATCGTAGTTGAAATGTACATCAATTGGACATTAAAACAACATTTCTGAATGGTGACTTGCATGAAGAAGTGCATGTTTTTCAGCATCGTGGCTTTGTGCAGAAAGGGCATGAAAACCAGGTGTGCATGGTAAAGAAGGCATTATATGGTTTAAAGCAAGTACCACGTGCTCGGTATGTGTTGAGCCCCTCAGATTCATATTGGTCAAAGTCAATTGGGTCACGATCAAAGTCAACATAGGCAAAGTCAAAGGGTCAAAGTTCAAGGGTCAAAGTGCACAGGTAATGCACAATTAATTGTTCACAAAGGGTAAATTGGAGAAAGTTGGGTGCAGGTTGTAGGGGTATTTCTCTAATTTCCCTAAGGTTCAAAAGTGAAGAATTAAAGGCAAAAGGTCAAGGCATGTGAAGCGGCAGTGTATGTAGAAGCGAAAATATGGCCCCCAATTAAAATTTTTGTTTTAATCTAAAGTCACTACAGGACAAAACAGGGAGTCGTTGGCTGCCCACTTTTGGGAGACAAACTTGGGACATCAAAGCGAGCACGAAGATACTCTTGCAGTTACGAGCATACGTGAATCGACACTAAAATCAAGGAAATGAATATTCTTGGACAATTCTAAGTGTAAGCAAGAGTGAGAATAGTCTAAGGAGGCAAGAGAGAGAAGTGCAAGAGAGACACAATGTGCGACGCAGAGAAGTGAAGTGCAAGGGTGCATAAAGAGTGACTAAGGAAGTGTGCAGAGAAGTGCTAAGCTAGTCCCCCAAGGATCCCAAGGTCTCATTGCAGTGTGTGCGTGCCGACAGAAGGTGTCCATCCCTCCCCCTTATTGGAAGCGTGGTGCAAGGTGTGCATAAGTGCAGGCTTGGAGAAGGTGGAGGTCTAGTGCAGATGAGGCCGGTAGCAACAAGACCTTGGGTATTTGGTATTTTGTAATTGAGCACTCTGTGGGATTTTGCACAGAAGCATTGGATTGTATTGTGCAGCACCATTGTATTTGTCTTACTATAATCAAATTTAGAGAGGCTTCTAGTGTGTAAATTCCTTCTTGTCTTTTCCTTTTCTCCTACAAATACTCAAATCCCTTCTTGTCCAAGAATCCCCCAACAAAATGTGGCACACACGGTGGGACTCCAAGGAGATTTGAGCATAGGAGAATACATGTTGTAGTGTGGAGAAGCACTATTCAAGTGCGGAGAGTACTGCTTCATTGGGCTAAAAGGTACATATTCTTATCAATTGTCTCATACTAAGAGGACTATGAACATCTCATGACCGCAACTCGGTCTCAAAAATTGAGGGTCACTTGCAAGCAAATAAGAAGGAAGGCTATTAGAAGATCCTCGAGTCCACTTTTGTCAACTTCATCAGTAAGGGGCATGGCAGGACAGGTAAACTTGGAAACCTTACTATCAAGATTAAATATAAAATTTCCTTCTTTCAAAGGCCTAGCTCAGGAAGATCCAGACGAGCATATTAGAAGGTTTTTAGCACTATGCAAAACTAGAGGCTTAATGGGAAGAGAGGATGCCTTTTTGATACTCTTCCCTGCCACATTAGAAGGATTAGCTGATAAATGGTTCAACCAATTTGCTGAGAACCATTTTACAAATTAGGATTTAATGAAATATGCATTCAAGACTCAATTCCAGCATGGAAATACTACAGAGATCATCATAGAGGAATTAGAAAACTTGAGATTGGGTCCAGGTGAAAAATTTCCAGAGTTTGTAACTAGGACCAAAGCACTAATGGCTAAGTTGCCAGATCCTCCACACGATTTTTTTGTTAAGAAATGGTTAGCTAAGCCACTTCCAGTGACCACACAATGCAAAATCAAGGAATTAGTGTTGCCCATAGCTTCCATAGAGGAGTTCATCATCATAGCTACACGACTGGAGCAGATAAGACAACACTATGGAGCCACTACTTCTCAACTACCCTATTCTATAGAAATGGAGGATCTAGTAATCTAGTTAAGGAGAGAATTGGAGGGCTTAAGAAGGAATAAGCCCCTCAAAGAGGAGGAGAATGCTGTTACTCAGTTGAGGAGGGAGATAGAGGCATTAAAGCCCCAAAGGAGGAGGAAGCTCAAGCAGAGGAATTGGCTCAGCTGAGACAAGATTTATAGGAGCTCAAAGGGGGTGGCATCAAGAGTGGACTTTGGTGTACCATGTGCAGCAAGCAAGGTCATATAGTAAGTGAATGTCCTCTCTTAAGTGTGACTTGCCAACTATGCAAGAAAGCTGGTCATGAGACCCAAGAATGCCAATCAAGAGGAATGCTTGCAACAACATATTGGAAACCAGGAGGACCCCTACCACCAGCAAATGTGATGGAAGGTGCACCCAATCAAGGTAACAATTATAACCCTAAACATAGGAATAACTTTGGAAATTGGCCTAGGAGGCCAATTATTTGTTTCAGATGTGGAGAATGTGGGCACTACCAAAGTAGGTGCACTCTACCAGAAAATGCCCCTCCTTGCACGAACTGCCTAGAGGCCAGAGACCACTATACTAATTGTTGTCCTAAGAATGAAGCATCTCCATCTGGGCCCCACATTCAAATGATTTCTGTGTGTAAAGAAGAAATAATAGATCAAGTCAATGTGCCATCTCCCTCTACCAAGATGGTGCAGTTAGAAGAACTTGAATCTTTTACAGTGTAGACAAGGAGCAGAGCACAGGCTCAAGTAGATATGGGTCAAGGATCAGGAGTTAATGGCTTGCACAAAGACAATGAGACATCTGAAGACAAGGTCACCACATGTGCAAACACAAGGCATAAAGAAGATCTCATAGTTACTAGTGATGCCATTGGGCATGCATTCAACGGGGCTCAGGAGGAGTTTGATAAGTCCATTGGAGCCCATAATCTTAAGGAATCAGAAGCTTCACGATTACTCAGGTCAATGAAAAAGGAGAGTATTTTTGATTTAATAAAGATGGATGGGAAATTCAGGTCAGAACTTTTGCAAATAATTGATGAGGCCTCCACAACAAGTTTGGTGGCCAAGGCTACTATCACACATAAAGGTAAAATTGTAGGGGAAGCACCCCTCAGAGATTACAAGAGCCCTCGACTCACAGTCTATATCAAATGTCATGAATTTCAAGGAGTTATTGTGGATGGTGGTTCTGGCATTAACTTGATGCCTGAACATACCATGAAGAAGATTGGACTACAACCTTCAAGACCTGCAAATTTCACTATAACACTGGCAGACCAAAGCAGAGTAAGAGCTATGGGAGTGGTCCCTGGAGTCCCAATCAACATACAAGGTACCATTTTTAATTTGGATTTTGTTGTTTTAAGCTTGCCACAGGTAGAAGGAAGTTTTCCCCTGTTAATTGGGAGACCTTGGTTAAGGCATGCCAATGTGCTGCATGATTGGGGCAAGGACACGATGTGGGTAAAGCAAGATGGAAAAGAGATGTAGCAGATAATCTTAGAAGAAGGACCAGACAATCAGAGAAATACCAACATGATGCAGACTATTGGTATTTGTATGGAGGAAGAATTGTTGGACAAACCAGAGGCGGATCTATTTAAAGAAGCCAACTTATATGAAGAAGAGAACATGTTGACTTGACTTCACGTGGGAGACACATTTTCCTGCTATGGGATTTTTCCAAACTCAGGAAGAGAGAAAACATATGAAGAAAACAAGGTAATAATTCAAGTAGCTGGGCTGGGAGAGCCAGTAAAAGACCACAGAAGGGGAAAGAAATCTCCTTTATACAACCATTTAGAGGAAACTGATTATGTGGATTGCAACCAAAAGGAAGGTTCAGAGTTAAAAGGTAAGACTAAGAACATAGAAGAGGATTCGTTACCACTTCATGAGATCCCTACAGGATGGATTCAAGAGGAAGAAGACATCCATGATGATCTTGCTTATGATACTGCAGCCATGTGGGACAATGTAACTAAGGATGCAACTCAGGAAGGACCAGATTGCATTGTAAATAGGCATCCAGTGAAGGAGGTTTAGTTGGGCAATGAAGATCACCCATGTCCCATTTTACTAGCCACATGGATAGGGAATCATCCGGAGGTGCCCTTAAAGGTAACATCTTTCATGAAATCATTTGCAGACGTCTTTGCTTGGCACTATAAGGATTTAGAGGGAGTACCACCTATTTATGGAGAGCACAGAATTCCTCTCATTGAAGGAGCAAAACCAGTGAGAGGTAAGAGTTATAGGTTGAATCCTAAATATGCTGAAGCTATTTATTTGGAAATTCAAAAAATGGAAGATGTAGGAATTATCATCCCTGTAGAGCATTCAGAGTGGCTATCTCCTATGGTAATTGTTCCAAAGAAAAACACTAACAAAATCAAAATCTGTGTGGACTTTAGAGCATTGAACAAGGTCACCATCCCAGATGGATTTCCAATGCCATTTGCTAAACAGGTCATAGAAGAAGTAGCTGGGCATACTCTTTACAGCTTCATGGATGGATTTAGTGGATATAATCAAATATCCATCCACCCACAAGATCGAGAAAAGACTGCATTCATTACCCCTTGGGGAACTTATGTATATTTAAAGATGCCATTTGGATTGAGAAATGCTCCAGCTACCTTCAACCGAATAGTTGATCTCATTTTTGGACCATTGCTACTAGAGTCTCTCCGAATCTTCATGGACGACTTTTCATCCTTTTCAGGTACTCTTGCAGAGACTCCATTGGATTGTTTAGAGAAGCATCTAATTCAATTACAACAAGTTTTTGAGAGGTGCAGAGAAACAAAGTTGAAATTGAACCCAAAAAAATGCCATTTTTTGGTGACTGAAGGTACCCTCCTAGGACATGTGGTATCTTCCAAAGGTATGACACCTGATCCAAACAAAATTATAGCTATATTGAAGTTACCTAAACCTAAATCTCCAAAAGAGATTCAAAGTTTTCTAGGCCATACAGGGTACCACCGAAAATTTATTAAGATGTATGTAGATATAGCCAGGCCTTTGGCTAGGCTTATAGGCAAGGAAGTACCTTTTAAATGGGAAGAAGAAGAGGAAAAAACATATCAAACATTAAGGTCAAGGTTAGTATCTGCTCCCATTCTGATCACACCTGAGTGGTGAAAAATCTTTCATATACATGTAGATGCCATTGCAAATAGTGGGGGCAGTTTTGACCCAACATAGTGAAGAATTTAAAGTGGATAGACCAATTCAATATGCCAGTCGAATCTTGACCAAAGCTGAAAGGAATTATAGCACCACAAAAAGGGAGGCCTTAGCCATGGTTTTTGCTGTCTAAAAGTTTTATCATTACTTACTGGGTGTGAAATTCGTTATTATAACTGATCACCAACCACTCAAATACTTACTCAATAAACCACAAGCGACTGGTAGAATCTGGAGGTGGTTATTGCTGTTCCAGGAGTTTGATTCTCTGTAGTCCATAGACCTAGTAAAGAAAATTTTGTGGCGGACCACTTATCTCGGATTAACATAATGGATCCAACAAGTGGGGTAAATGATGATTTTCCAGATGCCAATCTGTTTACTGTACAAGCTCAGGGTTGGTATGAGGACATAAAGTATTTTATTAAAACAGGATTGTACCCTGAAAAGGCAAGTTCAGTGCAAAAGAAGAGGCTACTAATCAGCAGCATACCATTTACCATTATTCAAGGCAAACTATACAGGCATGGGAACGATGGCTGTTTGAGGAAATGCATAGAAAAGGAGGAGACATGGGATATCCTAACAAAGGCACATGAAGGTCCAGGTGGTGGGCACCTTCCAGGTCATATCATGGGCCAAATAATTCTACATGCAGGATTATGGTGGCCCACCCTTTTTAGGGACTCAAATGATAGGGCTAAGATATGTGACATCTGCCAACGATGCGACCCTAAACCCACCAAGCAGAGGAACAACCCCCTGACAGTAGGTACAAATTGGCAACCATTTGAGAAGTGGGGATTGGATTTTGTAGGACCTATATATCCTCCCTCCTTCCCATATGGATATAAATATTTACTAATTGCAACGGACTATGCTACAAAGTGGACTGAAGCGATTGCTTCACCTGATTGCACAACACAAACAGTGGCTGATTTTTTATTCAGCAATATTTTCTGCAAGTTTGGGTGTCCTCTTGAGATTTGCACAGACCAAGGAACACACTTTGTGAATAAGATTTTACACGAAATATTTAACAAGTATAAGATTATTCATAGGACCTCATGTTCGTATCATCCCAAGGAAAATGGTCAAGCTGAATCCACAAATAAGGTATTGATTACCATGCTGTGGAAGGAATGTATGCTACAACCTACCACTTGGGGGAAATCTTATCTTGGTACATTGTGGGCATACAGATTAGCCTATAAAGAAACAGGATTTTCTCCATTTCAACTGGTTTATGGAATTGCCCCCATAGAACCATTTGAGTTTATACATGGCTCGATCAGAACTGAAGGGGTTCAGACAAAAAGAAGCTCAAAAGTCTCAGATAGGCTCACAACCTTGCACAAATTGGAAGAATCCGGGATTCTAGCCTCCAACAGTTAGAGCAGATTCACTTCAAGAGAAAGGAAACTCATGACAAAAAGTTGTGGCCAAAAACTTTGAAGCTAGGTGACTTAGTTCTTTTACACAGACCACAAATGTCTACTCAAGCTAAAGGGAAATGGATCCCACACTAGGAAGGCCCTTTTCGCATTAAAAAGATGTTGAATTGGGGTGTTGTGCAGTTAGAGATGCTCAAGGGAGAGGCCCTGCCGCTGGTCAATATTTCAAGGCTCAAGGCCTATCATTAACACAAATGAAGATAACAAATCACCTGGGTTCTCCAAGTTGTATAGACAATTTGCTTTTAAATAAAATTACCCTATCCATTTCTTTCATTTTTCGCTCAGCTATTGTTTTGCTTTGAATAATCATATCAATTCCATTAGTTTTTTTCTTACTCTCTATAAATTTTCACGTGAAATTTCAGATATGAAGCAAATTTTGGCATTATTTTTTTTCTATGGCCCCTTTTCTCTAAAATGAGCTTTCTATTTTTCCGTTTCATCTACATAGTTTTTTTTTGTGGGTGAAATGACCCTTTCAATGCCACTATTTTGTTCATTCTTTAACCCCTCCTTTAAATAAGCTTTGTCCCATAAACCACTCTTTTCATGTGATTCACAGTGCACCTCACTTTAATTGGGGTTAAAGAGGCTATATATTGAAGCCCATTAGTCATACAATATCTCATGAACGTCGGAGCTCTTCATCGATCTTGATCTTGATAATCTGTCCATGCCAATCTATTGTCCATCAGCCTCTCTCACCCCACTTCCACCGGTGCCCCCTCCCTCATTGGTGCCAACATCTCCCTCACCACCGCCTCCTCCCCTCCTCCCCGTAGTTCCCTCATCCCCCAGCCACCTCTCCCTCCTTCCCCACCAAACTCTCATCCCGCCTCCTCCCCTCCATCCCCCTCCTCCCCGACCGTCACCTCATCCACCCTCCACCTCTACCACCCTGCAGTGCCCGACCTGCCATCCCTCCTCCCCCACCAACCCTCGTCCCACCACCCCCGCCAATTCCCCTTCTTCAACACCACACCTCATCCCCTCCCTCACCACCACCTCCTCCCCTCCTCCCCCGTAGTTCCCTCATCCCCCTGCCACCTCCCCCTCCTTCCCCACCAAATCCTCATCCCGCCTCCCCCCCATCCTCCTATTCCCCCCGCGGTACCATCAACCTACCTCACCACCACCTCCTCCCCTCCTCCCTCGCCACCCCCCCTCCTTCCTTACCAAACCCTCATCTCGCACCTCCCCCTCCTTCCCCACCAAACCCTTATCCTGCCTCCTCCCCCCCATCCCCCTCCTCCTCGCTATCGTCTCATCCACCGTCCACCTCTACCACCCTATAGCGCCTCACCCGCCATCCCTCCTCCCCCACCAACCCTCGTCCCACCGCCCCCACCAATTCCCCTTCTCCAACACCACACCTCCTCCCCTCCCTCACCACCGCCTCCTGCCCTCCTCCCTGTAGCGTCCTCCTCTCCATCCCCCTCCTTCCCCGTCGTCGCCTCATCCACCCTCCACCTCTACCACCCTGCAGTGCCCGACCCGCCATCCCTCCTCCCCCACAACCCTCATCCCACCATCCCCGCCAATTTCCCTTCTTCAACACCACACCTCATCCCCTTCCTCACCACCGCCTCCTCCCCTCCTCCCCGTAGTTCCCTCATCCCTCATCCCCCTTCCACCTCCCCCTCCTTCCCCACCAAACCCTCATCCCGCCTCCTCACCTCCCCCCCTCCTCTCCTGCCGTCGCCTCATCCCCCCTCCACCTCTACCACCCTGCAGCGCCTGACCCGCCACCATCAAACCCCCGCCACCTCCCCTCCTTCCCCGCCAACCTCCTCCCATCCTCCCCACCGCCTCCGACCCTCCTCCCCCTCCTCCCCCCGGTACCCTCAACCTACCCCCGCCACCTCCCCCTCCTTCCCCACCACACCCTCATCCTGATCCTCTCCTCCTTCCTCTCCTCCCCCGCCGTTGCCTCATCCCCCCTCCACCTCTACCACCCTCCAGCGCCCGCACGACACCATCAAACCTCCTGCCACCTCCCCCTCCTTCCCCGCCAACACTCCTCCCACCCTCCCCACTGCTTCCTCCCACCCTCCCCACTGCCTCGGACCCTCCTCCCCCTCCTTCCTCGCAGTTCCCTCCTCCCCTGCCACCTCCCCCTCCTCCCCCGCAATACCCTCACCCCCCGCCTCCTCCCCTCCTCCCCCCTCCTCCCCCGTAATATCCTCAGCCCCCGCCCCCTACTCTCCTACCCTCCTTCCCCTCCTCCACCGCAAGATCCTCAACCCCACCACCTACTCTCCTACCCTCCTCCCCCTCCTCCCCCGCACTAACCTCACCCACCGCCTCCTCAACTCCTCCCCCTCCACCAAGTGGTACCTCCTCCGTGGTACCCTCACCCCTCCTCCCTGCAGCGCCCAACACGCCACACACCACCCCCCCTCCTCCTCTCCTCCCCCTCCCCCCGCAATTCCCTCACCCTTGCCTCCTCCCCTCCTCCCCCCCTCCTCCCCCGCACTACCCTCACCCCCTGCCTCCCCTGCAATATGCTCACCCCCTGCCACCCACTCCCCTACCCTCCACCCCCTCCTCACCCGCACTACCCTCACCCCCCGCCTCCTCAACTCCTCCCCCTCCTCCAAGCGATACCTCCTCCCCTGCGGTATTCTCACTCCTCCTCCCCTACAGCACCCAACCTGCCCATACCACCCCACGCCTCCTCCCCTCCTCCCCCTTCTCCCCCGCAATACCCTCACCCCCCGCCTCCTCCCCTCCTCCCCCCTCCTTCCCCACCAAATCCTCATCTGACCCTCACCACCTCCACCTTCCCTCCTCCCCCTTCCCCCTATCCCTATCACAACCCCCGCTTCCCCCTCTCTCCATCGCCGCCCCCCATGCCACCGCGCAGCACCTCCCCACGGCAACTCCTCCCTCTCCCTACAACATCTGCACCACCCACCAAGATCCCCGCGGCCACCTTCCCTCCTTCCCCATCATACTCTCTCTCCCCAATTCCAATGCAATATCACCACCGCCCAATCCTCCCTCTCCCTCTCCCTTAGTACCCGCCATCAACAATCCTTCCCTCTCCGCCAACACCTCCATGTCCATCCACTCACCCGATTTCCGCTTATCATCCTCCGGTCGCAAATAAGATCTGTCCAACATTGTTCCAATAGTCTACCTACGCCCATCGAATACTGACCTTGCACTTCTTTTTCGCTCCAATTTAGCTCTCTTCATGGATGAATCTATCGCCCATGACGTCGCCTTTGTGAGGCTCTAACTCGGGGCTCTAAATTCTTCTCCATCTACTCTGCTCCGTTCCTAGTTTGGATATATCAATTACCATCGCACAACTCGATCAACCTTCATCCATCCGATACTCCTGCTATACTTCCGTTGACTCAAATTCCACCACGGCAAGTTAGAGCTCGGCTTAGTGCAATTTATAACCCATCAAACCTCCCTCAATCCCCTCACATCTCGCTTGACTCAGCCTCCGCTTCAACTCCTATCTCCATACCCACTGATATTCCTTTCATTCCTTCGCAGGCTTTTCGTCATAATCTCCAAAACTCTGTGGATAATTTGACCCCTCCATCCCCCATCCTTTCTCCTCCCGCTGTCTCTTCCCAACCGCTACCTCCAAACAACCTAACCAATCCTCTCCCTCGTCCTCCCATTCTTGCTTCCTTCCCCCCTCAAGCTAATGTGGCCCACACCCCACCTGTTCCATCTGCTCCTCATGTAGACATTCCCGTTACTCCTGCCCCCACATCTGAACTCCCTCATGCATCCTCATTTTTAAATTTAATCCACGATTCAAGTGCGACTGCTATTGGCAGTGCTAACGCATCAAAGGTATCTTTGGATTCAGTCTCCACGGCGGCTTCAATTCATCAACAGTATATTGCTACCATTGATAACATCAATAGAATGGCTACATCTCAATGGCAATCTCTACAAGAGCCTGTATGTTTACTCAAGGAAGATAGAGATAAATATCGGGATATGGGTGATTCCACCACTAAAGCATTATCAGATCTCCAAAATTGCTATTCCATGGGTTTATGCGACAATGCAGCTTGCCATCGTATTAAGCGCAAGAGGGATCAACTAAGGCAATGCATTAGTTCTCTATAAATTATTATTGAACATGCCTCCGTTCCCATGCCTTCCTCTCCGCCCCCATCAGATGCTGGAAACAATCCCCCTCTTCCAAATAATCCTTAGCTTAGCATTCTCACGCTTCAAGCTTCCTTCAATAACAATAAACCCAATAAATCATTCAATTGCACTAATAATGTCCTTTTCTCTCGGTATTAAAATAATGCAAATATTTTGTCCTTTTTTCTGTCTCCTATAGACTCATTCTTTTGTTGTTTCTTTACGTTCAAATTCTTTGTGGTCTCTCCGGGACAGAGAGCTCAGTAGGTGGTGGGCATCTGTTGAGCCCCTCAGATTCATACTGGTCAAAGTCAACTGGGTCACGGTCAAAGTCAAGATAGGCAAAGTCAAAGTGTTGAAGTTCAAGGGTCAAAGTGCACAGGTAATGCACAATTAATTGTTCACAAAGGGTAAATTGGAGAAAGTTGGGTGCAGGTTGCAGGGGTATTTCTCTAATTTCCCTAAGGTTCAAAAGTGAAGAATTAAAGGCAAAAGGTCAAGGCATGTGAAGCGGCAGCATACGCAGAAGCGAAAATATGGCCCTCAATTAAAATTTTTGTTTTAGTGTAAAGTCACTACAAGACAAAATAGGGAGTCGTTGGCTGCCCACTTTTGGGAGACAATATTGGGACATCAAAGTGAGCACCAAGATACTCTTGCAGTTAGGAGCGTACGTGAAATCAACGCTAAAATCAAGGCAAGGACTATTCTTGGACAATTCTAAGTGTAAGCAAGAGTGAGCATAGTCTAAGGAGGCAAGAGAGAGAAGTGCAAGAGACACACAGTGTGCGACGCAGAGAAGTGAAGTGCAAGGGTGCATGAAGAGTGACTAAGGAAGTGTGCAGAGAAGTGCTAAGCTAGTCCCCCAAGGATCCCAAGGTCTCATTGCAGTGTGTGCATGCCGACAGAAGGTGCCCATCCCTCCCCCTTATTGGAAGAGTGGTGCAAGGTGTGCACGTGCAGGCTTGGAGAAGGTGGAGGCCTAGTGCAGAGGAGGCCCACAGCAACAAGACCTTGGGTATTTGATATTTTGTAATTGAGCACTTTGTGGGATTTTGCACAAAAGCATTGGATTGTATTGTGCAACACCATTGTATTTGTCTTACTATAATCAAATCGACAGACGCTTCCAGTGTGTATCTTCCTTCTTGTCTTTTCCTTTCCTCCTACAAATACTCAAATCCCTTCTTGTCCAAGAATCCCCCAACAGTATGAAAAGATACATGCCTATCTCATTGCACATGGTTTTGAGAACATTCCAACTGAAAGCACCTTATATGTTATGTGTGCTAATGATATGCTTCTGATCATGTTGACATCACTGGGCCTCATGAAACACATATTGCTGATTTTAAGGCTAATTTGCATGCCTCAGTTGAGATGTTTGATTTGGGGCATTTGCATCAGTATTTGAGCATTCATTTTATGAAAGTTGATGGTGGAATGGCTTTGTACCAAACAAAATATATTGACACATTATTGCAACATTTTGGCCTTGAAGACTGTAGGCTTATTGCCACTCCTATGGACATGTTTACAATTAAGTCTTCATGATGCTAGAGATGCATTTGATGCTGTTCTCTATCAACAGGCTGTTGGATGCTTGATTTACTTATGCATTACTCGACCAGATATTCAGTTTGCTGTCTCATAGATGAGTAGGTTTATGCATTGCCTAGGTGTCAAGTTCAAGGGCTGGTCTTGTGCCAGTTGGCTGTACCAAACTTCATCGCTTTGAAACTCACTTTTCTACCTCCTACAAGCTTCTCCAAGTTCTTTTAGTGGTATCAGAGTTAGACGAAGATGGGTGAGCTCTTTCCCTCAATGATCAAGAAGCTTGATTGACACAACTATGTAGCTTGGCAAATCAATATGGACGCCTATTTGCAAGGTAGAAATCTTTATGGAATAGTAGCAGGTGATGAAGCTATGCCTATTCCAAGATCCAAAGGAGGACCTACACAAGAGGAGACAGATAAGCTCACACTTTGGTGCGCAAGGGATGCTCAAGCAAGGTAGTACATACTAAACTCTATCTTTGACTTTCTATTACCACATATTAGAGGATGCAAGACATCTCAAGAGACTTGGGATGCCCTCAAAACTTTCTTTTATGCTAGTATCAAAGCAAGAAAGAATCATCTTTGGAATGAGTTCAACCAAATGAAGACGACACCTAAAAAGACCATCACAAAGTTTGTTATCAAGGTCAAGGAGGTTGTAGATTAGTTAGCATCCATTGGAGAGCTGATTGAAGAAGAGGCTATCATGAGGTAGATTCGCAATGGGATTCAAAGTGATACGCAATGGTAATTATTCATGACGGCTTATGATCTCATCATGGATGTGCAAAATCCAGACTTCAACATCTTTCTTGGACAACTCTTCAATCAAGAGGCCAACAATAGCATAAAGAAAGGTAATTTCTACCATGGTAATTCAACAAGTGCTCTATATGCAGATAAGAAGGATGAGAAGTAGAAAGACAAGAAGAAGGAAGAAGATGAAGAGGAGACTTCACAAGACAACTTTGCAAGCAAAAGCAAGTGGAAAGGGAAGAAGAAAGGACGCATGACAAAGCCAAAGGTGAGAATGTTCAACCTTGTGCCATGTATGATAAGACCAACCACACCACTCAGAATTGCTGGTTCAAAGGGGAAGATCGAGAAAGGAAGTGGAAGAGGTGGATATGGCAGCAATAGAGGAAGAGGTGGACACAACTTCAACAATAATAATAGAGGCTATAATAGAAGGGACTTCAACAACTATTCAAAAGATCAACCACATGAAGACTCATTGCTTCTTATGAATCTAAGCCACAAAGAAGGCAAAGAAAATGATCATTTGTTCTACATAGATTCAGGGTGTTCAAATCATGTTGTAGGCAACATTGCTCTTCCATCTGATTTGGAAAGTCCAAAGCATAAACATGAAGTACAAGCAGGGGATAACACAAAGCACAATGTGGAGAAGATTGCTAATGTCAAAGCTTCCAATGGAAGGACAAACATTCTGAGTAAGGTTCTCTATGTACCCACTATCACTAAAAACCTAATAAGTGTAGGCCAAATAGTCGAAAAAGGCTTGCAAGTTAGGTTCACCCAACATGGAGATTTTGTGGAAGATCCATGTCAAGGCTTCAAGAAGATAGCCAGAGATGATAAGCATGGCAGGCTCTTTACTTTTGAAGTAGGAGAAACCAAGAACATAGATCTATTCAACTTTGGGTCTCAAACCCTAACTGAGCTTGAAGTGTGGCCATAAGAGACTTGATCATGTGAATGAAAGAACCTTGAAGGATATATGTAGGGATCAAAGTGTTCTAGGACTGTGGAACATATCAAAGCAACACATGATCAACAAGTAAAGACAACCGTTCAACCACAAAGGCTACACCCACAACAACTTATTGGACTTAGTACATAATACAAATGTATGGGGACTAAGTCAAGAATCTTGATTGGCAGGATCAAGGTATTATGTCTCATTTATTGATGACTATAGTAGATGGACTATTCTATACTTCATCAAAAGTAAGAATGAAGTGTTTGATTGCTTCAAAAAGTAGATCACTCAAGAAGCTCAAATCTGATGGAGGGGGAGAATACTTCTCCAAAGAGTTTGATGAGTTCTTGTAAGAAAAAGGTATCAAAAGGGAAGTGACTACCAGGTACTCTCCTCAACTAAATGGAATTGCAGAGAGGAGAAACAAGGCATTGATTGGATCAATCCAAACAATGCTTGAAGAGAAGAAGTTGCCACATTATCTATGGGCATAAGCTATTTCAATTGCTGTGTACCTTGTCAATAGACTACCATCCAAATCACTTCAAGGTATGACTCCTTATGAAGCATGGCGTGGAAGAAAACCTAGTCTTGGACATTGCAAGGTGTTTGGTTGTTTAGCTTATGTTCATGTACCATCACAAATAAGAGGTAAGTTAGATGAAAGTGAAACAAAGGCAGTGTTTATTGGCTATGACTCAACTCAGATGGGTTACAGGTTCTATTATCCTTCAACCAAGCAATTCACTACAAGTAGAGATGATGTGTTTGAAGAACACAGGTCTTGGTATGATGAAGACAAAAAAAGGTAACTCTACCATATGATCTTGATTCTGATTCTCATCAATTAGGAAGTAAGCATGATACATAGATCGAGGATCCAAGAAGTGATCCAGATGATGGCCAAGATAAAAGGGAAAAGGATTACAAACTATGGAAGTCAAGAGGCAAAGAAAAGATGCACAAGGTTGGAGAATTCTCCAAACAAGCACCTAGAAGATCAACAAGAGAGAAGAAACAACCAGAAAGGCATGGATATGATTCCACATTTCTTATGAAGCATTCAATCTACTTGGCAAAAGATTCAATTTTAGAGGAACCCTCAACCTATGAAGAGGCAAAGGGGATCCCTAATTGGGAAAAGGCCATGAAAGAAGAAATAGATGAATTGAGGGAGATGTACATTTGCGATTTGGTTCCAATGTCATCCAATCAAAAGGTAGTTGGTTGTAGATGGGTATATAAAGTTAAAAGAAAGTCGGATGAATCATTTTGTAGGAACAAGGCAAGATTAGTTGCCAAAGGATGCTCACATACTCATGGTATAGACTATGAGGAAACATTCTCACCAATTGCAAAGATGATTACAATCAGGACATTGATAAGTGTAGCTGCTACAAGGAATTGGAGACTCCTCCAACTTGATGTGAAAAATGCATTCTTAAATGGTTGGATAAGTGAAGATGTATACATTTCATAACCTCCAAGTGTTGAAGACCCTAATCATGCATCTTATGTTTGCAGATTTAAGAAAGCATTGTATGGATTGAAACAAGCTCCTAGAGCTTGAAATTATAGGTTGATTACATATCTTCAAGATCAAGGGTTCAAAGCTAGCAACTCAGATCCTTCTCTATTCATCAAAAGGGATCACAATGAGGTTATCTATCTATGTGTATATGTAGATGATATTATTGTGACAAGTGATGATTTGAATGACATTCAGAGGATCAAGAGACACATGCAAGAGGAGTTCAAAATCAATGACTTAGGTGAGCTCACATATTTCCTAGGTATGGAGCTCATATACACAAATGAAGGAATGTATTTGACTCAGAGAAGATACATTCAAGATCTACTTCTTAAGATCAAAATGGAGAATACTAAACCTGCAGGTACACCTTTGGAGATGAATCATAATCTAAGTGTTTATGAAGGTTAGAAAATTGAAGACATTAAAGAATATCAAAGCTTGGTAGATAGCTTGATATATGCTACTCACATAAGCGCAGGCATCTCATATAGTGTCGGAGTGCTAAGTCAATTCATGCACTCACCAAGAAGAACACTCATGGATTCAACTAAGAGAGTACTTAAGTATCTCAAAGCTACAATCAATGAAGGTATATTCTATCCTTGCTCTTCAGATTTGGATATCAAAATCTATTCAGATGTAGATCTTCTGATAGAGAACAACATCAAATGCATCTCCAGCATCATGAAGAATCAATCGTAAACCTATCTCCATAGGAGTGGCAATACGTTTGTCGTCTTCAAGGCAAAAATGCTATAATAATGTGTCAATATATTTTGTTTGACACAAAGTTATTCTACCATCAACTTGCATAAATTAAATTCCCAAATAATGATGCAAATGCCCCAAAGCAGAGATCTCTAATGATGCATGCAAATGAGCGTTAAAATTAGCAATATGCTTCTCATGGGGACCAATGAGCAACATGTCATCAACATAAACAACAATGATCAAAAGCACATCATTTGAATGCTTGACATATAAGGTGCTCTCAGTTGGACTATTCTCAAAAGCATGTGCAATCAGATAGGCATGTACCTTTTCATACCATGCATGTGGTGCTTGCTTTAAACCATATAATGCCTTCTTTACCTGCACACTTGCTTTTCATGCCCTTTTTGCACAAAGCCATGGGGCTCAAAAACATACGCTTCTTCATACAAGTCACCATTCAGAAATGCAGTTTTAATGTCCAAATGATGTACATTCCAACCATGATGAGCTGCAAGTGCATAGATGCTATGAACAATAGTCATTTGGCATGTAAGTGCAAAGGTCTCATCAAAATCAATGACTCTCTCTTGTGCATAACCCTTTGCATCAAGTGTAGCCTTATACATGTCAATTGTTCCATCTGGTCTATGTTTGAGCTTGTATACCACTTAGTGTCAATGGCTTTCTTTCCAGGAGGCAAGTCACATAAAGACTAGGTACCATTTTTCATGACAACATCATATTCTGATTGCATAACAACCATCCAATTTTCAAAATTTTGTGCTTCATCAAATGACACAGGCTCATCTCATCACAGAGACTAGAGGCAGCCATAACATAGCAATCTGATGCAAAAGAGGCACTATAAGAGCCTAAACAAGTATGGTATGATAGAGGTGCATCTAATTTGCTATCATGCAATTTTGTGCTTCATCAAATGAAACATGCTCATCTCATCACAGATACTAGAGGCAGCCATAACATAGCAATCTGATGCAAAAGAGGCACTATAAGAGCCTAAAAAAGTATGGTATGATAGAGGTGCATCTAATTTGCTATCATGCAAAGTCTGCACCAGCCATTTTGGCATAGTTTTTGCCTCCTCAATATCAACTCTCTCATCAACACATGCATCATGTAAATCTGCATCAGAAATGGAATGATTTGCATCATCACATGAAACCTATAAAGGCTGAGATGTTACCTCATTAGGACCAACATTAGACTATCCACCTATAAAAAGAGGCAGCAAAGTGTCATATATGTCTTTGGAGCTAAGTGATGTCTCCTTAGTAATGAAAGTAATGGTTGAATAGCATCTTCCACAAAAACAACATCACAACTAACCAAAATGCATTTAGTCTGTGGATGATACAAATAATAGCCTTTGCTTTTAGAACTATTCCCAACAAAAAAACATTTCACTACTTTATCATCCAATTTCCTATGTTGTTGTTCAGGCACTAATGCATATGCGAGACAACCACCAAAAACATGCAGGTGAGCAACATATGGCTTGTGACCATGCCAAGCTTCATAAAGAGTGATAAACTGCAATGCTTTAGTGGGAAACCTATTAAGTACATATGATACACAGATGACAACCTCAAGCTAGAAACTATGGTTAAGCCTAACTCTTGACCATACACCTCACCATCTCCATGAGTGACATGTTCTTTCATTCAACAACTCCATTCTATTGAGGTGTATATGAGACTATACATTGATGTTTTATCCCACCTTCAACCAGAAATGGATTAAAGTTAGAAGACATATATTCCCCCCATTGATTAGAACAGAGGGTGCCCATTTTACATACTATTAGATTTTCAGCCAAAACCAAAAAATGTTTGAAGCACATAAACACTTCAAGCTTTTCTTTCAATGGATATACCCATGCATGCTTGGAAAAATCATGAATGAAAGTTGTGAAGAGATGGATTGATATGTTCCTCAAGATGAAGTGGTGCTGCAAAATCCTTGCACTACACTAGCCAAATAAACTCTAGAGAAGTGTTGTGGAGCCTTTTAGCTTGCCAATGAGTATATTTGAGACCTTATGTACCTTCAAAGATCACTTGCAAAAAGTTGAATCAAGACAAACAAGTTTGATTAAAAGTCAACTAGCTCAAACCTTCTACTTTTGAACTATGACACGGAGTGTTTTACTCGATACTCCTTCTCTGGTCAAAATTGGCCAAAGATCTTTTAGAGGAGTCTAACTAGGAATCAAAGCAACCTATTACAAGTTATTTCACTGAAAATGATGAACCATATGATGAGAAATGAATTTAATAATTCACCTATGTCAACCCGACTTTTTAGGAAGTAGTAGACTTCTATACACAGTCAAGATTAAATGTTCATTGCTCACATTACACAGATCCAATTATGATGAAACACTAGAATATGATAGTATACTTAGAAAGCTACGAATAACAAGTTAAAGCTCTCAAAAGGATTGACCATGCTCAGAGAAATTTGCTATGCAAGATGTCTGAAAACTGAGAGATTGTGATAGTGAATAGTTCATACAAATAGACTTGACAATATGGCAATAAATGATCATGAAATCAATTCTATATTGAGTGAATAGTACAATGACTTACTGGTACATATGTGAGCCTTGTGATCACACACTCATCTTGCAATAAGCTCTGAAGATTGAGGCTCTCTAACCATGACCAAAAAGTACATGTATATATAGTGAGAGTTGGAGCCAACAGTTGAATTTGAATTGGAGCTCACCTAAATCACTTTTCCTTATTTCTAGTGATAGATTCTAACTAACTCAATTATGAGTTTGTGGAGTTCTCTTTGCCTAATCATCAAGTGGATTCAACCACTTTTGATTCTTCACTTTTACATCATGTAAGTGTTCAAAAGGTTACAAGAGATAGTTCACAAGTGAACTCTTCAATCTTTCCTCCTTCATTGCATGCCTCCATTTTGGTTTTACCTTGTATTCTGCAAATGATGAGGGCTCCTCTTGATTTATATCCTATGCTACGTAGATAGAGTGCTGAGTAACTAGAGTGGTGTCAAAACCATACCTTTCTGGTTTCTTCTTTTCCCGCATAGACCTTCTTAGGCCATGATGTGATGATTCTTCCTCTTGTCCAAGTTCCTGCAATTTTGCTTTACCTTTAGACTTCCATGCCTTGATCTTCCCCATTTGAGATTCTTCATCATCTTTTGAGGTGTCTTGTTCTTCAATTTTAGGTTGATTTTCTTTAACAAGCCTTGGAAAATTATCTTCAAGATCATAAGGCAAATTGGCCTTCCTACATGAATCATCATAACATGAATTGTTCTCATCAAATACTACATCTCTACTCACCAAGAATCCTTTGTTGGTAGGGTTGTTTAGTCTATAGACCTTTTGATTGTTGTCATATCCAATGAATACACAACTTTCTGCTTTTGGATCCATCTTTCCTCTAACATGTGAAGGAATATGAACATAAGCAATACAACCAAAAATTTTGCAATGATCTAGGCTTGATCTTCTTCCATTCCAAGCTTCATCTAGTGCATCCCATCGAGGGATTTTGAAAGCAACCTATTAATCAAATAAGTGACTGTGGATACAACCTCAGCCCATAGATAGTTAGGTAATTGCTTTTCATTTAACATAGACCTTGCTGCTTCAACAATTGTCCTATTCCTCCTCTCTGCCACTCCATTTTGCTCAAGAATGTACCTTATAGTTACCTCTCTTTTGATTCCTCTTTCTTGAAGGAAAGAATCAAGTCCATGTGAGAAGTATTCTCCCCCTCCATCTGACCTTAGCCTCTTAAGTGATTTACCTGTTTGATTCTCCACAAGAGCTAAATATCTCTTGAAGCATGAAAAAACTTCATCTTTGTGTTTCATAAAGAACAAGATAGTTCACCTACTGCAATCATCAATAAATGATACATAATACCTTGATCGAGAGAGTGAAGCATCTCTGCTAGGTCCCCATACATCTCTGTGGACCAATCCCAAGAGGTCTCCATGCATATAGCCTTTCGTCATGAAGGGTAACCTATGAGACTTTCCAAATCGACATGCACTACATGTATAAATCATATGATGCTTTGACAAGCTAGGAAGTCCAAGTACACTTTGGTCTCTACATATTTTCCTTCGTGATCTTTCACCAATATGTGCTCTCTTGTGCCATACCTCCAATTCTGTGAGTGTTTGATTACCATAATTAAAAAGAGCTACGTTCCTTGTGTCTTGCAACTCAAATGTGAATAATCTACTTGTTTTTTCTCCCTTTGAAATTGTTCTAAATCCTTGGCTAGGATCCTCAAAAAATGCTCCTCCTCTTGTGAACCTTAGGTTGATGTTTCCATCAGGTGCTTTGACATTTCCTATTTTCTCCACAAGGTGTCTTGTATCATCTCCTCTTTGTACCTTCCGCTTGTTCCTTGGATCTTCTAAATCTGATAGGAGGGCCACATTTCCTGCCACATGATTGGAACAACCTGAATCTATGTAGAAAACATGTTCATCAAATTTACCTTAGGGCATTGCCATGTTCATGATTAATAGTGAGTCTTCTTGATTTGAATCCTCTGTATAATTATTGAAATCTGTTCTTCCTTTGTAGCTTCTCTGACAGTTAAGTGATTGTAGTTATTATGATAACCATTATTGAATCTTCCTCTTGAGTAGCCATATCCTCCTCTATTGTATCCTCTGCCTCTTTGATTCCTGGAATTCTTAAAACAATTTTTAGTTGTATGATTGGTTATTCCACAAATAGAACAAGGATTAGGGTCTTGAGATCTCCCCCTGCCTTGTCTACCTCCTCTTCCTCTGCCTCTGCCATGTCTTCCTCTAGGGGCATAGTTAAATTGATGCATACTTGCTTCATCATCTACTTTCTTTGTCTTCCCTTTATTTTCTTTAGTCTTGCTTTTATTAGTGTACAAAGCTGAAGGTTGATTACCTTTGGAGCCTTCTCCATTCTTCATGAGTTTGGCCTCTTGAGTGAGTAATTGTCCAATTAGAGTGTTGAAGTCTGGTACATGCATATCCATGTACAAATCCATTGCTGTAGTGAAAGCTTCCCACTTGTCATCTGCCATTATGCCATTGATGACTTGCCTTATAATCTGCTCCTCATCTATTACTTCTCCAATACTTCCTAACTGATCAGCTATTTCCTTGATTTTTGTGACAAAGTCAGTCACATTCTGCTGAGGAGCTTTGTTGAGGGTTGTGAAGTCCAACCATAGTTGATGCTTTCTTGCTTTAGTACTTGAAGAGAAGAAGGCTTCAAGTGCATTCCATACTTCCTGAGATGTTTTACAACTTTTGATATGAGGTAACAAAAACTCAGAGATAGAGTTGAGAAGATAAGACCTTGCTAATGCATCTTTGGAACACCATGCACTTAGTCTCTCCTGCTCTTCATGTGTTGGTTGATTTTTGTTTTGAATTGAGCCACAACATCATCTCCAACCACATAACCATATATATTTTTTCCTTAGAGATAAAATTCCATCCATAATGACCAAGCAAAGCAATTACCTTTGTCCAATTTGTCACTTGATGAAGGGAATCCATCTGCCATACTTGCTCTGATACCACTATGAAGAGATGGATTGATATGTTCCTGAAGATGAAGTGGTGCTCCAAAATTCTTGCACTACACCAACCAAATAAACTCTAGAGAAGTGTTGTCGGTCATTTTAGCTCGCCAATGAGTATATTTGAGACCCTATGTACCTTGGAAGATCACTTGCAGAAAATTGAATCAAAACAGACAAGTTTGACTAAAAGTCAACTAGCTCAAACCTTCTATTTTTGAACTACGACACTCAGTGTTTTACTCAGTACTCTTGCTCTGGTCAAAATTGGCGAGACAAATTTTTGAGGACTCTAGCTAGGAAGCAAAGCAACCTATTACAAGTTATTTCACTGAAAATAATGAACCATATGATGAGAAATGAATTTAGTAATTCACCTATGTCAACCTGACTTTTTAGGAAGCAGTAGACTTCTATACATAGTCAAACGTAAATGTTCATTGCTCATAGTCCACAAATCCAATTGTGCTGAAACTCTAGAATATGAAGTATACTTATAGAGCTACCAATATCAAGTTAAAGCTCTGAAATTGATGGACCATAACTAGAGAAATCTACTCTACAAGATGACTAAAACTGAGAGATTGTGATAGTGAACAATTCATACAAATAGACTTGACAATATGGCAATAAATGATCAAAAAATCAATTCTATATTGAGTGAATAGTATAATGACTTACTGGTACATATGTGTGCCTTGAGATCCCACACTGATCTTGCAATAAGCTCTAAAGATTGAGGCTCTCTAACTGTGACTAAAAAGTACATGTATATAGTGAGAGTTGGAGCCAACATTTGAATTTGAATTGGAGCTCACCTAAATCTCTTTTCCTTATTTTTAGTGATAGATTCTAACTAACTCAATTATGAGTTCATGGAGTTCTCTTTGCCTAATCATCAAGTGGATTCAACCACTTTTGATTCTTCACTTTTACATCAAGTAAATGTTCAAAAGGTTACAAGAGATAGTTCACGAGTGAACCCTTGAATCTTTATATATTGTCTTTACTTAAAAGCTTCTCCTATGACTTTGTGACACTCAAGCCAATACTTAGGCTTGTCATAGACTTTATCCAACAAAAGTCACAAAGTAAAGATAGTTTCCAAAAGAAGGTGTCTACATAGGCCCACATAGATCACTATGAACAAGATGCAATTTTGAGTAGCTCAAACTGAACCATCTTTTGGGAATTATGAACAGTGCATTTTGCCCAAAGTATAGCCTTCAGAAACATGTTTAGTGGGTTCCTCGAGTTTGGGCAAAGAGGACACCATTTTAGATTTCTGCAAGCATAGCAAACTAGCAAAATTAAGATGACCAAAGCATGCATGCCAAAGCTTTGCATCTAACATAGCCTGAGAATCATGTACTATACATGCTGAATCATTCACAGATCTTTCATAGTCTATGAGCCTATACAACCCATGACATAAAATGCCAGAGGCAATAATGACATTGCCGTTTCACAGATCATGAACTGTACATCTGTTATCAACAAATTTCACAACCAAGCCATTATTGGCTAAAGCTGAAATTGATAACAGATTCTTCTTGATTCCTAACACAAATAAAGCATTCGATTATGTAAAAGAACTACCATTAGTAGTAGTGAGAGTGGTCTTACCAACTCCCATGATAGGATAAGAGGAGTTGTTGGTGCTTGTGACAATATTCTCTATAGGGACACACTCAAAGAAGTGAAGAAACTGTGCTGTGAGGTAATATTTGGTTGCCCCAGTATCAAAGTACCAAACATATGAGTCTATTGCAAACATGCACTACTCATGAGAAGATGGGTCAAAATTGTAAAGAGTGGTAAACGATCATTCTTCATTCTGCACAAGATTAGTAGACTCTGTTTTCAGTGTAGAGGCCTCTACAATAACCATTCCAGCCTCTTTCTTCTTTGCCTCTTTTGCAATCAGTTTTGGACAACTCTTTATGACATGATCATTTGCTTTACAGTAACTGCAAAACAATTTTTGCTTTTTTGTTTCCTTCTCATCTTTGTCATCCTTCTTTAATTGTGTAGAAGTAGCAAATTCTTGCGTAATAGTAGAAGGGCTCCATTTACCTTTGCCCTTCTAACTAGCAAAGAAAGATTGATCTGCAACATGCATAATGGACTTATTCTGCATATATTGATCTTCTTGCAATATAACAGAGACTAAATCCTCAAATGTCAAGGCATTTGGATTGCCATACATCATCAAATGAAGAGTAGAAGCAAAACTCTGGTATGAATCACGAAGAACATTCAAAACAATTTGCACAAGTAAACTATAATGCAAGACTTCATGAGTAGAATTCAATTGTTCCTTCAAATCTTTGATCTTTGTTAGAAAACTATCCATGGAATCTTGTGCTCACTCTCCAACTATTTTCAACGGTAAGAAACATGATCCTCATTACTTGCCTGGTATAAAGTGGTAAGTGTATCCCAAGCATCCTTAGCGATTCTGCAAGAGCGAACGTGAGGAATAATGGCATGTTTGATAGACAAGGCTATCAATGCATGTGCTTGAGCATCTCTGCCATCCCAACATATTTGCTCTACAATACGTGCAACAGGAACCACAACACAAACAATAACATGAAGAATATCATAATCTTGAATGCCATTTGCATTGCCTTCAACAATTGTGTTTACAGGTATAATAGGATGTTTTTCAACACCCTGCATAATATTCCACATTCCTTTTGCAACCAATACATGATGCATCATATAAGCCCATAATGGGTAATTGGTACCATCAAACTTATCCTCAATAGCCAACATATAGAATACATCACTACTTTCAGCCATGGCCACTGACTAAAATACCCTGATGCAGAAAATTGATTGTATCTCAAAAAGTTGAACACAACTACTCTATCAAGTTCTGCTAAACATGAAGCAGACTTCAAGATGCTTATACCGGAAAACCAAAACTTGTATATATCTTTGGCAAAAAAAGATGAAATTGCCTGCACAAGCACTACGATAGTGCATTTGGAGGCCGAAACGAGCTTAGATTGCGATTTTGGCACCACATAGTGAAGTTATTTTGATCTCCTAATCACCCTGATTATGCTCACCAAATTTCGTGTGATTTTGAGACTTTGACCAAAGAGCTATTGATGACGTCCTAGATGAAGCGACAAAATGCTTTGCTACCAATTGTTGGGGTTTGAGGTCTGTAGAAGCACGCGAACAACACAAGGAAGAAGAAGAAGCTTGGGGCACAACACACAATGCTAAATGTATTACCACTAGAATGTGCAAAGATAAGTAACCCAGTAGCACAATAGGTGTATATAAAAGCCGAGGGAAAAAAGCCTCCTAAGGAGGGAAAAAAGAGCATCGATAGTCCTAGTGTGTTCACACACATCACTACCTAAATATATCAATAGTGCACATATATATCCCTTGAGGGAGGGAGGATCGACACCATATTTGAGTAGCATAGCTGAGAGAGAGAGAGAGAGAGAGAGAGAGAGAGAGAGAGAGAGAGAGAGAGAGAGAGAGAGAGAGAGAGAGAGAGAGAGAGAGAGAGAGAGAGAGAGAGAGAGAGAGAGAGAGAGAGAGAGAGAGAGAGAGAGAGAGAGAGAGAGAGAGAGAGAGAGAGAGAGAGAGAGAGAGAGAGAGAGAGAGAGAGAGAGAGAGAGAGAGAGAGAGAGAGAGAGAGAGAGAGAGAGAGAGAGAGAGAGAGATGTGTTGGTGCAATTAAACCCAAGCCCACATACTTCGTTAATTAGCTTATGCTTGATTTATTAGCTGATCTTATGCAAGGCTTCATATGATCAATCTTTAAAAAATCTTCACATTTATCCTTGTAAAAGTGGATTACATCCATGTGGAGTTAGGAAGCTCTAAAATCAAGAATCATTTGGTAGATGGACGATCCTTTATTTCATGAAGCATAAGGATGAGGTATTTACATGTTTCAAGAAGTACTTGGCACTAATTGAAAATCAAACAGGAAGAAGCTTGAAGAAGATCAGATGTGATGGAGGTGATGAGTACTTTTCACATGAATTTGATTCATTTCTACAGGACAGAGGCATAAAGAGGGAAGTAACAACATGATACACTCCTAAATTGGATGGAGTGGTAGAGAGAAGGAACAGGTTAATTGTTGAAGCTACTAGGTCTATGTTAAATGAGAAAAAGTTACCTAATTACCTCTAGGCAGAGGCTGTTTCCATAGCCACCTACTTGGTCAACAGGCTTCCACCCAAATCATTGGATGGTATG
This sequence comes from Ceratopteris richardii, assembly GCA_020310875.1. Lineage (NCBI taxonomy): Eukaryota > Viridiplantae > Streptophyta > Polypodiopsida > Polypodiales > Pteridaceae > Ceratopteris > Ceratopteris richardii. The sequence continues at coordinate 141,536,443 of CM035431.1, forward strand.
ACATCCTATGAAGCATGGAATGGAAGGAGACCCCCATTGGACCATTGCAAAATATTTGGGTGCATTGCTTATGCACACATCCCCTCACAAATCAGAGGAAAGCTTGACCCTAGAGCTGAGAAATGTATATTTATTGGGTATGATCAAAACCAAAAGGGGTATAGGCTGTACAATCCCACTAACAAAGCATTTATAATTAGTAGGCATGTAGTCTTTGATGAAAATAATTCATGGTTTGAAGATGATTGTAGGAAAGTCAAGTTACCATATGATTTGGAAAATGATTTTCCAAACCTCACTCAAAAAGATTAACACTTTGCAGAAGATATCAACTCAGAGGATGAAGAACATATTGAATTCAAGGCTTGGAAGTCAAGAGGAAAGATCAAACTTAAGCAATTAGAAGACATACCAGAGTCTTCAAATCAAGCACTAAGGAGATCACAGAAAGCAAGAAGCCCATAAGGTATGGATATGATACATCTTTAGTCACCAAGTACTCTATGTATATCACTAAAGACTATAATAGAAGAGCCTTCTTCATTTGAAGAGGCTAGGAAGAAGAAAGAATGGAGAGAAGCTATGCAAGAAGAAGTGGAAGCACTACAGGGAAATCATACTTGAGATCTAGCTCCCAAGAAGGTAGGCATGAAGGTAATTGGACCTAGGTGGATATTCGAAATAAAAAAGAACTCAGATGGCTCTATAAACTGGTACAAGGCAAGGTTAGTGGCAAAAGGATTTGCCCAAACTCATGTAGTGGACTATGAAGAAACCTTTTCACCTATGGCAAAGATGCCAACAATTAGGGTTTTGGTAAGTGTTGCTACTTCTAAAATAGGAATCTATATCAGTTAGATATCAAGAATGCATTCTTAAATGGATGGATATCAGAAGAAGTATATATGGCACAACCACCAGGTTTTGAAGATGAAGATAAAACAAGTTATGTATGCAAGCTAAGGAACGCACTCTTTGGTCTCAAGCAAGCACCTAGAGCTTGGAACCATAGACTTGTTACCTATTTGTAGGACCACGGCTTTGTGGCAAGCAAGGAAGATTCTTCTTTATTTGTCAAGAAGAACAAATCAGAGGTTATCTACTTATGTGTCTATGTAGATGACATCATTATTATAGGAATGATGCTAATGGCATCAAGTAGGTCAAGGCTCAATTAATGAAGGAATTTAAAATCAATGATCTTGGTTTATTAACCTACTTTCTTGGCTTAGAGCTTGTGTATATAGATTCTGGTATATGGAACTCAACCATAAATTGAGTTCTCATGAAGGTGAACCACTTGATGATGTTACAGGTTATCAACAACTTGTGGGAAGTCTAAATTGTGCTACTCTAACAAGAGTAGACATTGCCTATGGAGTGAGTACATTGAGTCAATTTATGGATGCACCTAGGAAGCCTCATATGGAAGTTGCAAAGAGAGTGCTTAAGTTTCAAAAGGGTACAATGAATGAAGGTTTGTTCTATCCTTTCACCTCTAACATAGATATAAAGATGTATTCTGATGCAGATTGGGTTGGCTCCAAGGATGATAGGAGGAGCACTTTAGGGTACCTATCCTTTGCAGGTTGAAAGCTTATATCTTGGTCCTCTAAGAAGCAACCAATTGTGGCATTATCTTCCAAAAAGCAGAATATAGAGGTTTGGCAAATGCAACTCAAGAAGCTATGTGGCTCAAGCAACTATATGTAGACTTGGGGATACACTCCTACACTCCAATAATCTTTGGAGACAACACTAGCTCACTTCATGTGGCTCCTAATCTTGTATCATGCAAGGAATAAGCACATTGAAGTGCACTATCATTATGTAAGGGAGAAATTACTTAGCAAGGATATTCAACTATCTTATGTATCAACTCATTTACAATGTGGAGATATACTCACAAAGTCATTGGATGGGACAAAGATGAACATGTTCAAATTCATGATTAGTTTGCAGGAAATCAAGGAGCAATGAAGATCAAGCATGTTAGGCTTGAGGAGGAGCTATTGGTGCAATTAAACCCAAGCCCATGTACTTTGTTAATTATCTTATGCTTGATTTATTGGCATGACTTATGCAAGGCTTCATATGATCAATTGCTTGTAAAAATTCTTCACATTTATTTTCGTAAAAGTGGGTTACATCCATGTGGAGTTAGGAAGCTTTAAAATCACAAATCATTTGTTTGTTGAGTGATGAGGGAATCTATCCTACACTTTAGGATTCACCTTTTAGGTAGAAGTTTGAATTTGAATTCAAACTTTGGCTCCAAACATAACTATAAGAAGAGGATCAAGAAGACCCCCGTGTATCTCGAGCCTAGGAGATCAAATTTGAAGGATATTCATTGTGAAGTGAGAGCTTATCTCATAACTCATTCACCTACCACACATTAAGAAGTGTATGATTGCCAATGCCATTTTATTTGTACATGTTTTAATACATATATGATCATTACATTCTCATTTCACTTTCTTTGTTGTAACTCCATCAAAACATTGATCTTCTTAGAGCTTGTTCTCAGTGTATAGTTGATCATTTTCTATGATTTAAACCATGTTAGATTCACCATAGTGTCTATTATACATGTACAAAATTTCATTAGCATTGCGTCTCAGGATCATGAGATATTAATATATCTTTGCTCACTCGTCTGATGACTGTTGGAGTCCGTGAATGTCGGGATGAAGCTATGATTTGCTAAACATCTTTCTCTACTTGTAGTTTGTCATTTTTGATGAAATTACTCATGATTGATAGCTTACTTAGTTCGTCAGAGTTCCCCAAAAGGAATTATGTCAATTGCTGCTATGCTTAAAGAATTGTTCAAAACACTAAACAAGTGTAAGAATAAAAACAACAAGTTTTTGTTCTTGGATTAACTTCCTACCTATCTATTTTGATCCATCAGCTAATGGATCATCTTCCAAGCAACATATATGAGGATTTGTGTTCATTAGCAAGCTAACAAGGCTCACTAAACTCTCCAGCCATCATTCTTAGCAGGTGTAAAGCAGGATCTAGCAACACAACTTCATCTCTTGTGACTATCTACCATCTCCTCCAACAATAGAGAGAGAGAGAGAGAGAGAGAGAGAGTGAATCCCTCAATTTTTGCAAACTTTGTATAGAGAACATGGTACATCCTGATACATCAAATTCAAGACACAAGACTTGTCAAAGTAAATACTTAAAGTGCATAATTTTTGTTCTTCCAAAGTGATTCTTGGGATTTATTATTGAGTAATCCAAGTATCACAATACTCATAATTACGATCTAGGGTCACTTAGAGATAGATTATTCATGTTATTAAAGAGGGATCAAAGACAAGAATCTATAGGTATATATATTTTTTTCATTGGGTTATGCAAGTTTCATGAATTTTGGATCAATTTTGATATCATGATATTTGATTCCATATGTAAGATTGACTTGAGGGAGCATTTTGGTAATTCATTTGAAAGTAATACCAACATTTAACCAATGAGTTCCATGGGACCAAGTATTGTGATACCTAATAGATATCTCTAAGACTTGGAAAATACCATTGATATTTGATGAGTATTGTGAAACTTCATAAGTATTGCAAGATTCACAAGTATCAGGACATTTGACAAGGATTATGCAACTTGCCAAGTATCACCAACATTCAGTGTCTAGGTATCACTAATATTTAGCCCATGTGGTTCTAAGTATCATGCCATTTGTTGAGTGTCATTAACACGTGACTTGAGTATGATTGACACTTTTGACTCCATGTGGGATTTGAACTCATGACCTACCAGCTAGGAGTATGATGGGCTAACCACTTGCCCCAAAAGCCATGGTTGAGGATTACTTCCTAATCCTCCCTCTTAGGGTGTGGTTCAACCATCTCCTGCCTGTCATATCTTGAGTCTAACACTCTCTTCCCCTTCGAGAGATCATTGTCCCCAATGATCAATCCTTGATCTCCCCTTGAATTGATGTCCTTAACCTTTCACAGTCTCTTCAACCATCTTGTTCTCAACCTTGGTCTCTTGAACCCTTGCTCTCAACATTGGTCTCTCGAACCTTGCCTTTCCATATCTTGGCCACTTGCCTACGGACATGCCTTGCTCTCAACCTTGGTCTCTTGAGCCCTAGTTCTCAACCTTAGTATCTTGAACCTGGTTCTCACCTATGCAAGGTATCTTGGATCCTCAATCTAGTTTTTCCATTAGAACACTTGTTCCGAGAGCTTTCCAACAGTATATTACATGTCGAAATCCGACCTACAGATTGGAAGATACACTCAAATCTTTGTTAAGCTTACCTTTGAAATCGACGTGCGCACCTTCCATCCGCCTTGCCCAAGTCTACTTCCTTAGCTCTACTACCAATTGTGGGATTTGAACTCATGACCTACCAGCTAGGAGTATGACGGGCTAACCACTTGCCCCAAAAGCCATGGTTGAGGATTACTTCCTAATCCTCCCTCTTAGGGTGTGGTTCAACCATCTCCTCCCTCTCATATCTTGAGTCTAACACTTCTGATACCAAATGTGAGAAGTGGAGAATGACATGCCTAGGACTCACCTCCCAGCCTATTTATAGCCCTTGCCTAGTCACCATCTATAGTTCTCTCTAAGGTCCCTCTACTCATCTGGCCATCATGAGTAGGTCCTCGTATGAACTCTCTGGCTTTTGGCCTTGGCTATCCCCCGAGCAAGGAACTTCTCGTTCCTCCAAGCATGTACATCTCTGGAATATAACACTCCATGCATTATTGATGAGCCAAACCAACATGTAATCAACAAGAGAAAGTATATCATAGAGGGGGCCTAGAGATAGAAAGATTAAAAATGTGTAAATAATTCATTAGGTATGGTAAAAAATAAAAAATTGCTAGAACAGGATAGTCTAGAACACTTTGTCCCACTAGAATGATGTTAAAACTAATAGACAATCACATTGAAAGACTCCTGCGATTTCTAGAAAGAATAATTCTAAAAACATGTAGAGTTTGCTTGCACTTTTGTACACATAGACCTTATGCACCCCCATTCTAATGATGTAATACTTGGTAGCCACTTATCCAAAGGTTAAAGTTTGTACACGACTAGGAAAGATATGTATTGTAGCTATCACATAAATGAGTCACCAATAGAATAAGTTTTAAGGATTATGCCCATCATGATGTACCTCCTTTGCAATGGAATCCAATTCATAGAGATATAGAGGAGGACATAACAAGAATCCTTGAGACAAAAGGAGATAAGCTCATGATAAATGAGGAATTCACGTTTTAGAAAGAATTGTAGAGGGGTTAGGACCCTAGCTACATAACCATTCCATTAAGGATGAGGATTTTGAAACTTATGAATGACATAAATCTTAGAAACAATAGAAATATATGTGAATGAGACATGGGAACGAAGACACATGGACACAATGTTGTGACGCAAAAGGTTATGATTTTCCTACGATTTATATGATTCAAGACATTAGAGAAGAAGATGACATGGAAAAGTTACTTGTATGAGTAACACAAATAACAAAAAAGATGCAAGTAAGACATAACATAGCACCAACCAACTTACAAGGTCAATAAATGAATGATAAGGAATGGAATAAAATAGAAATGTGTAATAATCAAGAATTGGAAAAAGAGGAAGTAATTGAAAATTCAGTGTGACCTAAGGAATCAACAAGAATATTGTAAACCAATATTTAGCAAACAATGAGGTTACTGATTGTGAAAGAGATAGCACGCTAGGGAAATACCTCACTTATCCCATAGACCAAGAGAGTAATGGGAAAGATTGCAAAAGGATTCAAGGATATTAACAAAGAATCAACAACTCTTGAAGCTCCCAAACATTTTACAAAGTATAAAGTGTTTAATGATTGATTTCTCATCTTATACAATAAAGAGAAGAAAGAGACAGAGCTTGGTTACTTTTGTTGATGGAATTTGAATTTTTGTGGTTAAGAAAGGAGCTCTTCATGCATTGGTTGATCACCTCGCGAGGATCAAAATAAGAGAAACACCTAAAGGAAAGGAACATGAACTATCACACATGCATTTTCTCAACCTTGAGAAAGTTCCAAAATAAATCGAGTCTATTGTCTCATTAATGAATAATGTACCACATCACTATGTAAGTAAGGATCGAATTAGGTTCAACAAGACCAAGCATTTTACTATTCTTGTAGTAAGTTTGTACTATATGATCATGAGGACGTTCTTTTGTGTCGCATTGTTGATGATGAAAGGAAGCAATATCTTAGCTATGCACATACAATACCATTATGATGCCATAACTCTTAATGAAAAAATATGACACAACTCAATCATTTAGAAGTTTAATGGCAAACAATGGAGAAGGATGTGCATGAGTACGTCAAGAGCTATCTTCAGTGTTCACATCAAATCCTCATTACTTTTATTTCATTTTGGTGTCATTGCCTTCTTTATTGATTGGAGCGTGCTAGTAATATTCTTATAAGTGTGCCTACAAAATGTTTTAGTAATTGGAGTTGTGTGATGACCATATCTCTGTGAATGTCTCTATGCATCATCACCTTGAAATGTCGAGATCACCCCCCTCACTTCTTATATATCTACCTCACAATATAATTACTCTCAATTCATCAAGTAACTTGTGTTAACTCATTTATCTCTTTATTGGAATATGTGAAAAAGGGTTTGGGTCAATTCCTAGCAAGCTGTGTGCTCTAAGTAATTTTTTGAGTGGCTTTTTCCATAAATAGAAGGTCGTCTTTACATACACAAAATTTAGAAGTTATCTATTTTGAAAAACTTTTGAAATCAATGATCCAAGGTACTATAGGCATATTATTGCATAGATTGCAAGATTAGAAAGTCTGTTAGAGATTTAAGAAATAGGCTGTTATGGAGTAGTTTTTTGCTAGGACCCTCTTATCTCTATGGGAATGCCATAATCCCTCACAAGAGCATGATTGAGAGTGTGAGTGTGAATGAGCTTGAGATAGCTAGAGAGCATTCAAGATGTCGAGGCTTCGTCACAAAAATATTTTGCGTAAGCTTTCGTATCCAATTCAAATATATAATACAAGATTCTCCTTATTTTGATGTTAGATATTGTCTATTCTATGGTGTCAGATTTTCTTTTATCTTATTCAAGTTTTCCTCTCTTCTATTGTTCTTGAGTGATTGGGAGCTTGTGATTATGGAAACATTACAACTGATCTTTCAATGTTTGAATTGGTGTTTTTTAGGTTGACTTTTGAGCCTCCTCCAATAGTTAACATCTTTCAAAAGTTGTATGCAAGGATTATTTAACCATTAAAGCTCTGTGTGTAGAGATGTCAATCAAGTAATTTGATTACGTACATGTATTCTTTGCCTCTTGAAATGTCTGGATTATACTTGTAGCTTCTTAAGTTAAAAAGTATTATGATGGTTTTAATGCATTGTAAACAATTCTAAAACTTCCATTAAAGCTTCCAAGCAAGGATTAGGCGGGTCTAGGTGGGTCTAGAGCAAGATTATTGTAGGAGAACCTCATCTTCACAATCTATCATCACCTGCAAACAATAATATCAAAGATTTAACACATCTTTATCAACATGGGATATGCTTTTCCTTCATCATCTAAAAATTGGATAGAGGTAGCTATTCAAAAAGGTCTTGAAGGATGGAATCATATATGCAAGGAAGAATCTTGTATGCTTATGTGTGCGGAGATGAGTTAATGCCTATCTTAAGAATCATAAGGACAACCAAGTCAACAAAAGCACTAGAGGCTCAATACATGGTGTGCAAAGGATGCTCTAACAAGATCATATATTACAAAATGTATCTTGACCTTCTATTCCACACATTGGAGGATACAAGACTCCACAAGAAACTTTGAGTGGGCTCAAATGAATCTTATCGTCAAGGACAAGGGCTAGGAAGAACCAAATTTGGATTGCATGTATGTCACTTAAGAAACAACCAAAGCAAAACGTTACAAACCTTGTTACCAAGATTTCACATACAAATGATCAATTAAAAAGTATAGGAGGTGACTGGATGAAGAGAAAGCTACTAAGCAAGTCATCAATGGAATCAAAGACGATGATAAATGAGAATCATTCACAACAACAATGGACTTGTACATGGACATGTAGGACCTAGATTTTAATACTCTTATGGGACAAGTCTTCACACATGAAGAAAATATTTCAAAGAATGGAGGATCCCATAAAGGTAATCAATCATCTTCTTTATATAAATATGAAGATAATGGTAAATATATCAAAGGAAAGAAATTTGATGAAGAAACTAGCACCTCCCAATCTAACCTTATAGGTAGAGGAAGGAATACAAGAGGAAGATGCAGATTAGGTAGGCACGGAAATGGGAGATCACAATATTCACCATCTTGAACTATATGCTGATTAACAAACCACATTGTAGAGAATTTCCACAAGAATCCTAGAAACCAAAAAGTAAAAGGATATGCTAGAGGTGGATATGGAGATCCTAGAGGTAGATTGAACAATTGTTATGAATACAATGGAAACAACAACAACAAAAATCATCAAGGAGGATACAAAGAAAGAAGGGACTTTAAAATTCATGAAGATGAGCAACCTGAAGAGGACCCTTTTACTAAAAAATTTAAGCATGAAGGAGGGTAAATCTTAAAAGCATGTATTCTACATTGATTTTGAATGCCTAGTGATGTAGCAAGAAATGTTGCATTACTTAGACACCGAATAAACAATCATGAGGTACAAATTGGAGATGACACAAGCCATTTGGTGGAGAAAATTGGAAAGTTCAAGACACATATGGGTAATATGAACCCGTTAAGCAGTCTTATATGTGCCTAGTATTACAAAAAACTTGATTAGCCTAAGATAGATTGTGCAAAAAGGATTGCAGGTTAGGCTCAGAAGATACAAAGCATATGTGGAGGATCCATACCAAGGATTGAAGAAGATTTCAAAATGAGAAAACATAGGTTTACTATCTACCTTTAAATTCCAAGATACTAGAAACATAACATTTCAATTATGTCACACAGACTCTATTCGAGCTTGATATATGGGACAACAGATTGGGATGTTTTTGTGAAGGACTCAGTTGGGTGGATGAGGCCAACTGCCAATGTTCCAAATAGACGGTACATGCAGGGTGCTTTAGGCAACTTAGGAGGTAGAGTTCAACTATGACTAGTTTCTTCATTGTTAATATCATTGCTGAATTCAGCTTTCAAAGTTTTCACTTTCTCTTGATCAAAAAATTGTTCATTCTCTAGATATGTAGAGATATAAATCTCTACGACAACATGTTGGAGAAATGAAACTTAAGGAAAATAGCAAGGATCAAAGTGTGTTTGGATTACTAAATGTTATCAATCAAAACATGATTTATAAAAGCATTGCTTGTCAGGTTGGGAAATATAATAGGAAATCATTGACGAAGAAAGGATATATACATGGAGACCTCTTTGAACTCGTCCACAAATGTTTGAGGTCCTGACAAGGAGCCTTCTATTTCATGATCAAGATCTTTTGTGTATTTCATCAATGATTGTAGCATATGGACTATCTTAAGCTTTATGAAAAGTAAAGATGAAGTTTTATCTTGCATTAAGAAGTATCTTGCACTTGTATAGAAGCAAACATGTAAATAATTGAAGACGCTTAGGTCTGATGGAGGGAGAGCATATTTCTCTTGTGAATTTGATTCATTCTTATAAGAAAGAGGCATTAAGAGGGACATAACAACCATATACACACTAGAGCAGAATGGTGTTGGTTAGAGAAGAAATAGGACCATTGTTGAAGAAACCAGGCCCTTCCTCAATGAGAAGAAGATGTCTAATTATTTCTGGGACTGCAATATATACAATCACCTATCTCAGCAATAGGTTGCTTTCTAAATCCCTCAAGATATGAGTTCTTATGGAGCTTGGAAGGGTGAAAGTCCAAGCCTATACCATTGGATTAGAGGCAAAATTGGTTGTAAAGAAAAGTAAAGTGTATTTATTTGCTATGATCAAAATCAAACAGGTTATGTGCTACATAACTGTACTACAAAGGCCTTAAAAATTAGAGATGTGGTATTTGATAAAAATAATTCCTATTTTGAAGATAAATGCAAGAAAGTAACATTGACATATAACTTGGAGGATTCTCCATCTCTTCCCAAAGAATGGATCATAGGTTTATGACAATGAAAGTGACTTAGAGGATGATTTCGAACTTGAAAGGTTAAACCAAAGTGCAAAATTTTAGAGATGTTTCAAATTATCAGATCAAGAAATCAAAAGAACAAAGGAAAAGAAGAACCCAAAATGGTATGAGATGTTGGAGTCAATGTCTAGTTGGTCCAACAACCAGTATAATGAGTGTTTTGTATTGATCATTTTACAACAAAGTGTGTGGGTGCCTTGGCTAAGGCACACACCTCCCATCCAAGTGAACTTCCCATCCAAGTGAACATGATTCGATTCCCATCTAGATCACACAATGGAAGTGACACTTTTGGCGAGAATTTATTTTTCCATGAAATTTCTTTTCAAACGTCGATTTTGCCATGATTGCGATTCTGATCATAGATTTTTTTTGGTGTGTGGAAAAATATTTATTGTACTTTTTATGAGGGCTCATAGATATATAATAGAGGCCTTTCTCATTGAGTGAATTATCATCTCATGCTCATAGCTCATTTGCTAGGAGTTCAAGATTGGAAGAGGTGATCAAGGAGGTGCTCAATCTCAAGGAGATTTTGGAGGAGGTGTTCATCAACACTTGGATGAAGTGTGCTCTACATAAGGAGATCTTGGAGAAGTTTGTGTCAGCTAACCATCAACAATCTTGTTGATATACTGTGAGTAGCAAGGCTATTTCTATTCTCAGTTTCTAGGTCACTAATTTATGATTAGGATAATCAAAATTTGGGTTTGCTGTGAAATGGTTCTAAATTGTTCATATTCTCCATATTGTCACACACACACTCTTCATACCTCTTATGCTCAGTCTCTTGTATCTAGTTCTTGTTTCTGCCTAGATTCAGATTTTTTCGTTTGTATCATATTCGTACATTGTAATTTGAGATTCCAATATAAGATAGTGTAGGTGAGCATCCTGGCTTACCGTACACTTTGGAGATTTTGTCTATGCTCTCCCTATCTCTCACTCATCTCTTTTTGAGTTTGAAGGTGTGTGTGTGCTAAGGTTCATGTGTTGGAAGATCGTGTAAACTTGTGATTATTGTTACTATGGGCCATCCCACTTCCAAAATTTTGTATTAGAGCATAGTTGACATACACCCTTAATTGGATGAGTGACTATAGACTTGAGAATGGAGACAAGCTTGAGGGAATGCCTAACTATCCAATGTGGAGTTTTATGATGATGAATCTATTAGTATCTAAGGACTTATGGAATATTGTCAATGGCACTTATCCAAGGCCAAGTCAAGTTGGAGAAGAGGCTACTTCATCTTCTCGAAGTGTTGCTATTCTTATTTCATCCCAACAGGAGGTTAGTGAAGAAGAACAAACTACTTCATCATTAGGAGTCCATGCTACTACTAGATTACTTCCTACATAAGAGCAAACTAGATGGGATTCAAGGGATGCACTAGCACTTTCATATATTCCTATGGGAATCGAGATACATATTATACCCAAAATCACATCATGCAGAACCTCTCAACAAGCTTTGTTGGAGTTGGAGAATCTCTATGAGAGCAGAAACCCTTCTAGTAAAGCTCATCTAAGAGGACAACTAGCCAACATAAGGATGAAAGTTGGTTAATTAGTTCAAACACATACTTTGAAGCTTAAAGATTTATGAGAGATCAATTACTCAATGTGGGAGTAAGTATTTTAGATGAAGAGATAGTAAACACACTTAACTCACTTCCATCTACATATCATGCTTTTGTTACATGTTTATCTATCTCTATAAGAGATAGAGAACTTTCATTTGAAGAGCTACAATTCTTTTTACTTCAAGATGAAGATCAACAAAAAGGTATGGAAGAGAATGATCAAGCCATGTCATCATTGTTGGAAGGGGAAGGAAAGAAAGTCTTCTACTCCTAACCCTAATGCTTCCTCTTCACCGAAAGAAAATTCTTTGACTACTTCTGATTCAAAGAAAGGAGTATGCCACTACTATAAGAAACCAAGTCATTCTATAGCACAAAGTAGAAGAAGGATTTTCAATGAAAAGAAGAAAGCAAATAGTGTTGAAGATGATCCAAAACCTAAAACTTCAAAGGTAGATTCATATGCACGTGTTACTATTGAAGAAGTAGCTTTTGATTAGGCACCATTAAATGCAATCTCAAATAATCCTTGGATTTTTTATTCTAGAGCTACTAAGCATATGACAGGTTGCCGAAAGGTATTTTCTTCCCTTTCTAACTCTTCAGGTAGAAGAGTGACCATTGTAGATGGTCATGATTTAGATGTTCTTGGTGTTGGAGAAGTGAACCTAAAGTCCAGATCAAGTGGAAATTTCACAATTTCCAATGTTCTTTATGTTCCAAACATAAAGAAGAATTTGCTCTCTATCTCTAGTTTCTTGTCAGATGATTATAAAGTTGTTTTTAAGAAAGATTCATGTCAAATCCTCTCACCTAATGAGGAGCATTGTCTACTACAAGGTGAAAATAGAAGTGGCATGTTTGTGTTATCCAAAATTAGTCATGCTAATGTTGCTAGGCCTGCATACATGATGTGGAAACCTCTCATCTTCAAAGCCTTGGGGCTGGTCCATGAAGACTACCTCTTCAAGCTCTCCATTTAGGAAAGCATTCTTCACATCCAACTGGTACATCTTCCAACCTTTTGAGGCTGAAATTGCAATCAAACTTCTGATGGTGGATGTCTTAGCTACTGGGTTGAATGTTTCCTCAAAGTATATGCCATAGGTTTGAGCAAAACCTTTGGCAAACAGCCTTGCTTTATACCTAGAGATGCTCCCATCTACATGCCTCTTTACCTTGTACACCCATTTGTTGCCAATGACTTTCATGTCCTTTATTCTTGGCACCAATGACCAAGTATCATTTTCTTCAAGTGCTTTGACTTCCTCCTCCATGGCTTCAATCCATTCCCTATGCTTATTTGCTTCTTCAAAAAAGTTAGGTGCTTCACAAGCTATAACTTGACTCATGTAGGCATAGTGTCTTGCAATGAATGAGTCATAAGTTAACCTTTGAACAGGGTATTTAACCCTATTGGATGACCTTACCTCACCATTAGGTGGTAGGAATCTCCTCCTCCTTGGTTTAGATTCTTTAGATCCTAGAGTTTCTAATTTTTCCATATCTTCATCACTTGTAGATTCCATGTCTACCCATCGATGGTCTTCGTCATTTTCCTTTTAATTTCCTTTGCTACTTCCTTTACTTGAATGAGCTTCATTCCTTGTCCTTCCATGCCAAGCTTATGTCGTACTCTCCTCTGATGGTGTGCTTGAAGTTGTTGGACCACTTATCTCCATGCTTTGTTGTTGCTCTTTGAACTTCTTCTCAGCTTCATATGCATCGTCAACCTGTAACACATCTTTAATACTATGCCAAGGCAAAAACTCATCAAATATTACATCCCTAGATACCTTAAGCTCTTTGGTGCAAGGGTTATAGCATCTAAAAACCCTTTTGCTCTTATGAATATCCAAGAAATATACACCTATCCGCCTTCTGGTCTAACTTGTGTCTCAATTCTTGAGCTATGTGAACATAACACACACAACCAAATACTTTGAGATGTGAAAGATTGGGTTTCTTACCACACCAAGCTTCATAAGGTGTAACTCCATGTATTCCTGAGGTTGGACACCTATTCATAATGTATATGGTTGTATTTGTTGCATCAGCCCAATAAGAGTTAGGAACATTCATTTCATTTAACAAAGATCTAGCCACTTCTGCTATGTATCTATTCTTCCTTTCTGCCACCCCATTTTGTTGAGGTGTATACCTGCAAGTGAATTTCCTTTTGAGGCCATGGTCATGTAGAAAATATGAAAATTCATTTGAAAAATACTCTCCCCCTCCATCTGATATGAGAGTCTTTATATACTTCCCTGTTTCCTTCTCCACCAGGTTTTTGAACCTCTTGAAGTGGTAAGACACCTCTGATTTTGACTTCATGCAATACACCCAAAAAAACCTTGAATGATCATCTATAAATGTGACAAAATATCTATTACCTCCAATGGATGGATCCCTTGTAGGTCCCCATACATCTGTGTGTATGAGATTCAACACTTCATTGCTCACATGTGCTCCCTTCTTGAATGGAAATTTGCTTTGTTTTCCTAATTGACAAGCATGTTGCATATTCTGAGATGTAAGATCAGGTAGACCACTCACCAAGCCCTTCGTTTGCATGTCCTTCATCCTTTGTAAGTTTATGTGCCCAATTCTTTTATGCCATAAGTCGATTTCTGCAATCTGTTTATTTCCAGTGGACAAGTAGATAGTGTGAGGGGTTGATGGATTTACCTCCATCGTGAAGAGCCTTCCTTCCTTCTTTCCTTTTCCTACATGGGGTCTTCAACAAAACATCCTTGCTCATTGAACCTCACCTCATAACCTCTTTCAACCATTTGACCTACCGAAACCAAGTTCTTTGTGATGGTTGGCACATGCAACACATCCGTCAACACCTTGGAGCTTTGAGATCCATTCAATGCAACGTCTCCCACATGTGTAATCTTGTGCTCAGTGTCATCCCCTATCTCTACATGTCCTTGAGTGATGGGTGAATGTAAATTAAAGAAAACATCATTATTGCAACTCATATGGTTTCTACAACCACTATCAATGTACCATGTAAGATCTGAATTGACTCTTTCACTTGAACCATACATCATAAGCAAGTTCTCATTTTCTGAATTTGTTGAAGTACTAGCATAATTACCTTGGTTCCTTTTGTATCCTTGATTGCCTCCTCCTTTTGACCAACAATCTCTTGCATAATGGCCAAGTTTTCCACAATTGTAGCATTCTCCATAGGATGCTTCTCTTCCATGTGATCTTCCTCCTCTTCCTCTACTCCTTCCTCTTCCTCTTGATCCATAGCTTTGGTTGGAGCCTTCTTGGTTGCTTGAGCTTGAGCTTGAACTTCCTCTCCCTCTGCCTTGGGAGTTTTGTCCACCTCTTTTTCCTTTTCCTCTACCTGCATAGAAAACTTGGGCTTGGCTACCCTTTGATTGTGAACCTCCTTGGTTCATTTCTTTAGTCACCATCAATGTGACTAATTGATCAAATTCTGGTAGGGAATTCCTCACATAAACTGATGTGGTGAATGCTTTCCACCTTTGATCCTCTCTCAAGCCATTGAGAGTGTGTGCAACAAGATCATCGTCTTTGATTGGGCTCCCAATTGAGCCTAAAGCATCTACAAGTTCCTTAACCTTCAAAACGTACTCATTTATGTTGGTAGTTGGTGATTTCCTAAGATTATTCAGCTCATTCTTGAGCTGAATTGTCTTGGTTGATGAAGAGTACAATCTCTCCAAGGTCTCCCTAACCTTCTTGGATGTGTCCAAGTCTTGTATATGCCCTATCATGCTATTGATTATATGTTGAGATAGAATGAATATGACTCTCCTATCCCGTTCTATCCATTCATTAAGTGCCTTGACCTACCCTTGAAGTGGTGGATCATGTACATGAGGCATTGGCTCCGTGCCGGTCACTAATCCCCACAATCCTTTGCCCATAAGGTAGTTGCTAACTCTAAATTTCCATGGTTGATAACTTCCTTTCTCTAACTTCTGTATTTGTGCATTATACTCAGCCATACTGAGCTCTAAGATGCTCCTCTAGCTTCTCCTCAAGTGTTTGTATGCTTTAGAAGGTGTGGATATTACCTTTTGATAGCTTCTCCCTTGCTAACCTTCGACTAGTTGAGATCTCGATCGACGTAGCCCCCTTTTGATGTCATCTTGCTTTGATGAGTCCTCCTTGTGCTTCCACGAGTTGTCTTGATCCCTTCAAGTCTTCAATACGATGCCACTGATGTCTCCAAGCCTCCAAAATGGCTCTGATACCATTTATGGGGAATGATTCTAACACCCCAATGCAAAAATGGAAGATGGCTGCCCTCCACTAGGTCCACAAGCAGTGATATATGCTCACATTTCTGAACTTTTCTCTGCACTAGTAGAGAGACTTAAAATGGAATTTTGCAAACTTGTAGTAGACTAGAAGAGCTACCCAAAAAGCTTTAAAGCATCCCAAATGGATATTCGAGTTGGGAGAACCACCCTCTGCAAAACAGGCTACCTGTTTGCAACACTCTTTACCTATGTGCAGAGATATACCTTCACAAAGTTGCCAATTTCTCACAACTCACTCAGCCAAATAACTTGAAACTTTTGCAAAGTTCAGGGCACAATATGAGAGACCAAATGAAGCTTGAAATCAATGAAAATGAGTACAATGAGAGAGCAAACAATGCTCTGCAATTTGGTACAATCAGTTTTGGAAAAGCCTAACTACACCTCTAGATAGAGCGGAGCAAAATCATCAGACAATGAGGTAAGCAAGCAAGGGGGCTACTTGACGGAGTTTATGAATTCACTAAACTAATTGGGAAACTCATGGAATGCATAAAAATCAAGAAACAAAGGCATGATGATGCTTATATAGACTTTTACTTTTCCTACAATCTAGCTAACCACCCACCAATCAGTTTAGGTGCAGTTTTTGGTGGTTGATTTGATGAGATTTGAATTTGATTGAGTTTGGTGGAGTTTCTAACTTTATTCCACGACTTTGGGTCCTCCTTTTTGATTGGTTCACTTGCAAAACTCGTGGTGGAGCCTTTTTGCATGATTGAGACTTGATTTTCAACATTAAGAGCATCAAAATAATCTTTTTGCCTCTTCTTGGCTACATATATTCTTGCTATTGCATGTAATCTCATTTCTACTAAATGTTCTAGATCAATAATCCTAGAAGATAATTCATGTCCTTCCCATTAATATTCTTGTACTATTTTTGCTATTTTTAGCATGGGGATCAAGAAATCCAAGGGTAGCATTGCATGTTTTCCAAAAACCAAATGAAAGGGGGTGGTATGAAGCATTACCTTTTAGGCCACTCCATAAGCCCAAAACACATGATGTAGCTGTTTGAGTCCCAATTAAAGTGTTTGTTATCTATGAGCTTATTCAAGACATTGCATAATATCTTGGTTTTACTCTCTACTTAGCCACTAGCCCATGGATGATATGAGGCTAACTTCTTCTATATGACCAAGAGTTCTTGAAGTAGATATTCAATGAATTTGTTCAAGAAAAGCATACCTTTCTCATTACTAGCATAATGGGCAATGCATATCTCATGAATACATTTTCAAATAAGAACTTGTTACTGTTTGAGTATCATTCTTATGAGTGCCTGTACTTCTAGCCACTTGGTTACGTAATCCATGGTTACAACAATGTATTGTATATGTCAACTCCTTTTTAGGGGATTGATAGGTCCTACAAAGTCTATTCCTCACCGTGAGAAGGCTATCCTCCCATCATTAGCCTTAAGGGTATTTCATCACATCCGATATATCATATTGATCTTTGGAAAGTGTTGCAACATTTCCATCCTCCAAAGAGTGGGCCACCAAAGACCTAAGAATAAGAGGGACTTAATTTAATGATTAGGTCCAAAGTGTCCACTTGCAATGTCACAGTGTAGATTCCAAGATTTTTACATGATCACCCTCATGTAAACATAATCCTAAGTAACCATCTCTACCTTGTTATCACTAATCACAATGTAATTTCAAGAATCCTAGTCTAGAATTCCTTGTTTTACTATGATAATATAATATCATTAGTAAAGCATGTTACAAAAAATGGAATGAAGGTAAACGCAAGGTTCTATTAGAATTTCCTTTTGAAGAAAATTTTAGCAAGGATTTCTGCCACTCTATTCTTCTATAGGCCTAAGTCCTACTTACTAGTTCTTATTGCTTTGTATTTGGCTTCCCTCTACTTGTCCAGGTCCTTGAAAAGCAACATTTTCCCCCTCAAGTCTATCCTCCATGATAGGGAAAGATTGAAAATGCATATATGTAGCAAATGGTATGGTTCAATGACATTTGATGTCCATCTAGTCATAAATCATTTGCAAACGTCCACGTAAATAGGAAACATGGAGAAAAATGGATGAAGGAAAAAATTTAAGTTCATAGGTATCAAGATGGGCGTCAATAATGAGAATGAGCTTTTGAAATATCTTTGAGTGTTTCTCAAAAGAACTAGTGTAGAATGTCTCATCAAGAGCTTCCAATGAGAACTTTCACCCTATAGGTTCAAAGTCACTCATGCGTATTGTTGAGCTCCAAGAAGAAGATCTTGGGAAGGATTTGGTAGAAGTAGAGGCTCATGATAACTAAACAATAGCTGAACTTTCCTCTACTATGCAACCGTGCATGAAATTCACTTGATCAAGGTGGAAATGATCTTAAATTTGACATCTGTTTAATTCCAAGTAAGCCTAATTTAATGATTTATTTTTCTAGAGATATGTTTCTATCAAGTCAAGATAAGCGTAGTGTCTTTTTCAATGACTTATCCACTCAAGCTCCCTAATATCAAACTATTCTTCTGGATACTGAAAATCATCATGGTGAAAATTAATCTATTCATTTAAATCGTTCTTTGTAATTTCTCTATATATAATTGTGCATCTATTCTTTCATTATTCGATATTGAGAAGGGTATGGTTTAATTTTCTAATGTCCTTTGATTTTGATTTTTTTTCCTTTATTCATTGTGCAACTTATTCTTGAAATCATCAGATAATTGCTCAACAATGCATAAGCATTCGTGTTGTTCAATTGATTTCATGAATGGAAAATTAAGTAGACCTAGCAAAAATTTCTCCCTTATTGGTGACTATATAGTGGGATGAGAAGGTATCTGTACCTCTTCAAAATGTGATGTTGTTTGCATGAGAGGAAGTGGGTATGGGAAAGGTTGTTGTACCATGTCATTGATTTGTTCGGTGAATACCTCAATATGTTTGGATTGTCTACAACCTTGATCCTTCACTAAATACAAATCTTTCTTCCATCATTCTTTTTCTATAAGTGCTACTTGCAATCTTCCATAATTATCTTGAGTGATATGAGTGCACTCTTTTAGATTCAAGGTATATAATTCCTTCTATAGTTACTCTTTGTTCCAATATGCTATTGGGATTCTTCTAAATATTGATCTTGATTTTCATAAATCTTTTCTTGCCACTCTTGTAGTTCATCCTTTGGTTTTCTTAAATCCTGATTATCCATAAGAGGCTCACTTAGTGGTTAGTGTGAGAATTAGGTGATCCAAGTTCTTTCACTTCTTATAAAGTGGCCGTTGAATTAGCTTCAAGAAATGAATTATTTCACGATCATTCTACTATTCTATTGTTGAACTTGTACGTATTTCTTTTGTGGTTTCGTATAAGAATCTTCTACAACGGAATAAACGTTTTCAGTACCTTATTTGTATTCTCTAATTCAAAAAAAGGCAATCATACTTTTCCATGATACCTTCATGAGTTTGCATGATTCTCGAGTAAGTGATCATATTTATGTTTTCATTCTTCCACGTTGTCTAAATTTTGTTTTTTATATTTTTATGTGTGAGCTTTCTCCTTAGGCTTCTATCAGATTCATATTAATTTCAGCCATTGTGAATTATGCATAATGATGCTACAAATGATAGCCTTTAATTTAAGAATTGTACCCAACAAAAATACATTTTAATGCATTATCATCCAATTTTTTGTGTGTTGTTCAGACACTAATGAATATGCTAGACAATCAAAGACACACAAATGAGAAATACATGGTTTGTGACCAAGGCTCATATGGAGTGAAAGACTATGGTGCTATGGTGGCACACCTATTAAGTACATATGCTGTACACATACCATACCTCAAGCCAGAAGTTATGTGGTAAAGCATAACTTTTGACCATACAACTCACCATCTCCATGAGATATCTATTGTTTATTTCAACAAATCCATTATGTTGGGGTGCATATGGCACTCTACACTGATGTTTTATTCGCCGTTTAGCCAAAAATGCATTTAAATGTATTCCTCCCTTGATCAAAATGGAGGGTGCCCATTTTACATGCTCACAGATTTTCAGCCAAAACAAAAAACTGTTTGAAGCACATAAACACTTCAACTTTGCTTTCAATGGATACACCCATGCGTGCCTAGAAAAATCATCAACAAAAGTCACAAAGTCATGGTATTTCCTATAAGAAGGTGTCTGCATATGACCACTAATACAAGCTGCAATTTTCGAGTAGCTCATATTGAAGCATCTTTTGAGAAGGAGGAACACTACATTTTTCCCAAAATATAGCTTTCACAGACACGTTTCTGAGGTGTGTCAAGTTTGGGCAAAGAGGATACTGTTTCAGATTTTTGTAGGCATAGTAAAATAGCAAAATTCAGATGAGCAAAGCATGCATTCCAAAGCTTTGCATCTAAGATAGCCTAAGAATCTTGAACTGCACATGCTGAATCATTCACATATTTTGCATAGTCTATGAGCTTATACAACCCATGACATGAGATAAAATGCCAGAAGCAATAATAACATTTCCATTCGACAGATCATGAACTTGGCATCTGTCATCAACAAATTTGAAAACCAAGCCAATCTTGGCTAATGGTGAATTAACAACATATTTTTCTTGATCCTTGGCACAAACAAAGCATTTGACAATGTGAAAGAACTACTATAAGTAGTAATCATAATGATCCTACCAACTCCCATGACTAGATAAGAGGAGTTGTTGGTGCATGTGATAGTAGTCCCTATAGGAGCAAGCTCAAGTGAACTGAAGAAATTGCAATGCGAGCTAATATTTTTGGTTGAACTTATGTCAAACTACCAAACATCTGAGTCTATTGTAGATATAGATTGTTCATGAGAAGATGGGTCATAACTACAAACAGTAGTAAATGGCCATTCTTCATTCTGCACAAGATTACCATACTCAGTTTTGGGTGTACCGGCCTCTCGAACAACCATTCCAACCCTGTTCTTCTTTGCTTCTTTTGTAGACAATTTTGGATAGCTCTTTATGACATGCTTATTTCCATTAAATTATTTGCAATTATTTTTTTGCTTTTTTGTTTTCTTCTCATCTTCGTATTCCCTTTATGACTGTGCAAAATCAATAGATTTCTACTTACTAGTAGATGAGCTCCATTTACCTTTTCCCTTCTGAGCTAAGAAAGCTTGATATGTAACACACTTAATGGATTTATTTTTCTTGAACTGGTCTTCCTACAATAAAACAAAGACTAACACCTCAAATGTTAAGGCATTTGGATTTCCTTTCATCATCAATCGAAGAGTAGAGACAAAACTCTAATATGAATATAGAAGACCATTAAGAATGGTCTTCACAAGTGAGCTATGTGGCAATACTTCATTTGCAGAAATCAACTACTCCTTCCAACTTTAATCATTGTCAAAAATCTATCCATAGGATCTCCCTCATTCATACTCTCAGTCTCCAACTTTTTTTTGGAGGTAAGCAATATGAGCCTCATTTCTTGCACATTACAAAGTAGTATGTGTAACCCAAGCATCTTTATCAATTTTCCAAGAGAGAATATGAGGGATAGTGGCACGTTTGATACACAAAGCTATCAATGCATGTGCCTTAGAATCTCTACCATCCCAATGAAGTTGCTCTATAGTAGGTGCAACACGAACGATATCATGACTAATAATTTAAAGATAGTCACCTTCAATAGTTGTATTTACAGGTGCATTAGGTTGTTTTTCAACACCTTGCACAATATTCCATAGTCCTTTCGCAACCGATACATGATGCATCATATATGCCCATAATGGATAATTGGTACCATCCAACTTGTCCTGAACAACCAACATATGGAATTATTGCTTCTAGCCATGGACATTGACTAGAATACACTGATGGAATTCATAGTCCTTTTGCAACCAATACATGATGCATCATATATGCCCATAATGGATAATTGGTACCATCCAACTTGTCTTCAACAACCAACATATGGAATTCATCATTGCTTCTAGCCATGCACATTGACTAAAATACACTGATGCAAAACACTGATTGTATCTCAAAAAGTTGAACAGAACTACCCTATCAAGTTCTACTATACTTGTAGCAAACTTGAGGTGCTTGTACTGGCGAATTGAAACTTGTACATATGTTTGGCACAAAAGGATGAAATTTCTTGCACAAGTGCCACGGTAATGCATTCAAACACTGAAATGAGCTCAGGTCAAAATTTTGACAGCACAAAGCAAAGTTGTTTTGAACTATGGCCAGAAGGGGTGTGGATGATGCCCTAGATGAAGTGATGACATGCATTGATGCCAATTGTTGGAGTTTGAGGTCTACGGAACCACGTGAAAAACACAAGGAAGAAGAAGAATCTTGAAGCACAACACAAAATAGTGAATGTATTACCGAGTGGATGTACAAAGATAAGTAACCTATGAGGGTTATAGACATATATACAAGCCAAGAAAAAAACCTCCTAAAGAGTCATGTTGTTTTAATGTTAGAAGCAATCAGATACTGTGTGTATGCATATGAATTTAGCTCAAAGTTCAATGAAGTCCAATATTTATCATCAAGCACTTAGTCTTGGCATATGCATAGACAACTCTCCCTCAAGCCTAAGATGTATGAGTCTTCAATCCTTTGTGATTTCCTGAACTCTAATCATTGATTTGAACCTGCTCCATCCAAAGCTTTAGTCATCATGTTTGCACATTGTGATTGAGTAGATACATATAAGAGTTCAATTTTTTTACTAGAAATATTCTCCCTAACACATTGATAATGGAGCCCAATGTGCTTAGTCCTAGAATTTTAAATGGGATTAGTTGCAAGATGCAAATAACTTATGTTATCACCAAATATGTGAGGAGTAGATGAATTCACTCCTAATATGAGTATAATGTCTTAATCCACATTGCTTCCTGAGTTGCATTGGCCGATCCTCTATATTGAACCTGTGTAGATGAGAAAGCAATAGTAGGTTGCTTCTTTGAAGATCATGAGATGATCTTTGAATATCCAAATGAAAGATATCTTGAGGTGCCTGCTCTACCATCTCTTGATCCTACCCAATTTACATCATAGAATATCTTAATGTCTACATAAGAAGCATATGATCATTGTTCCTTTGAGGTATTTGAGAATCCTTTTGGCTACCTCCATGTGTTGCTTCCTAGGTGTAAGTACATGAATACAATAAGCCTTCATTCATTGTCCCTTTGAGGTACGTGCAAGATAAAGCTCATCAATATTTCCTAAATATAGATCAGCATTCTAATCTCCTATTACTTTTCTTCAGGTGATTTCCAATGAACTTAGTACTATGTTTACTCTCCATAGATGCGTTTGGCTATATGGGTAGAGGAGGTTTGTTATCTGAGAAACAATTCCAAATAATAGTCATTGGATCTCATAAAAGAAATTAAACATGATATTGTGAGGAATTATTCTCCTTCGTTTGATTATACGTTTATTTTTCAACTTCAGAGAAAAAATCTTGGAGATCTAGGTCATGTTCTTTAGGATGACTTGTAGATGTAAATAATACGATTATGTTAAGATAATGAAAACATTCATTTTTTTATTCAATCTTCCTTTAGAGGTGTTCGAATGCAAAAAATCATATTAGTTTTTGTGCATTGGAATGTCCATGGATCTGGCTTTTCTGGTATTTTATGACTTGATGCTTGTGTATGGTCATTGCACATGTACTAAATCTCAAGGGGAGGATAATAAGAAATTGCTCAAATATTGTTGATTGACACATGTCTCCTCGCACATAACAATTTGTTATACAATTCTTTGTAGGATTTAGCATGGAAAAGTCGAAGTTGAAAAGGTTTCTTGGAAGATATGGAGGATACGCATAGACTTGCAGATGAACGCATTACGAAATCTTAGCATAGAGCTTGAGTGCATGTTGACCCTCAAATGAGAGACATCAACTTAAGGTATGCAAGCAAGTCCATCTCAATGTTTCACTTTGATGTATATCCATGAAGACAAAACCTTGTCCAAAAAGTTATATCTTCAATATTGTGGTCCTTACATTATACCTGGGAGAATAAAAAGGATGCTTTACCAACATTAGTTACCACACAAAAGCGACATCCATCCTATCTTTTGTGTGAGCTAGACAAAGGGAAAATCAAGATAATCTTAAACCATCATGCTTGATAATGAGGTTAAAGAGTCCATCTGTATTTAATCTCATTCAAATGAGGAAGAGATAATAAAGAGTCCATCTGTATTTAATCTCATTCAAATGAGGAAGAGATAATACTACACACTCGCGAGGCTAGAAGTCAACTACATAATGAGTTCCTACTAAAGTGAAAAGATGGTTCGTAACGTAGCAGTTCTGCATGCAATGCAAAGTCGAACTTCTTGTCCATGTACGCTGTATACCCTCCACAAGAAAACAACTTGCCATCTCTGACAGCTCGGACTTTTGTCAAATGGAGACGCCCTTTTCCAGCGGAATTATTTCTACTATAGACTATTACATCACATATGAATGAGTTGACGTAGTTACATCTCCTGGTTCAAATCTGTGTTCAGAAAAGTACAGAATGATTGAGCAGCTCGAGTGGCGGAGCTCATGAAACTGTCGACATTTTGACGTGGATTTGTCCTTTCAGAGACTTTCCCGTATTTCAATGTCAACATTTGTATGCTGCGCTTATTAATCAGCTACATATGATTCTCGCCACCATCCCTGCTACCAAACCTTCTGGACAGCTCGAGTGGGCGAGCTCCACAAATTCTCCAGACGATGGAATTTAAGCGGGCATGAGGCTTCTTCACGTGGCTTTGCTGTTTCACAGTCTTGCCCGAACAGAATTGTCAACATTTATATGCAGCGTGCCTAATGAGCGTGAACTATATAATGAGTTCCTGCTAAAGTGAAAAGATAGTTCATGAGGTAGACCGTAGCAGTAGCTTCTTGTCCATGTACGCTGTATCTCCTCCACAAGACAACAACATGCTGCCATCTCTGACGACTATAAAGAAAAGAAAGCCTATTGCATCAGATATGACTGAAAGTTGACAGAATGATTGAACAGCTCGAGTGGCCGAGCTCATGAAACTTCGAAATGAATCTGAATGAAATTTGACGTACATTTTCGCTGACATGAGGCTTCTTCACGTGGAGTTGTTTTTGATGCGTGCTTGTGCGATGTGCTTATTAGTCGGCTACCTATGATTCTCGCTTCTGCTTATTGGACTGAACTGTGTGAGCTGTAAGCCGCCAAACCTTCTGAACAGCTCGAGTGGCCGAGCTCCACAAACTTTCTCGACGATGGAATTTTAGCTGGCATGAGGCTTCTTCACGTGGCTTTTTTGTTTCACAGTCTTGCCCGAACAGAATTGCCGACATCTGTATGCAGCATGCCTAATCAGCTCGCTACCATCCCTGCTTATTTGACTAAACTCTGTGAGCTGTAAGCCGCCAAACCATTTCTCCAAGCAATAAAAGGGGAGTATGCATCTTAATTAAGGAGTCTATACCAATACAGATAGTGCCAATGCATGTCTTTATTTGTATACATATTTATTTCTTTGTATTTATTGAGGCGCAGTAATACCAGTCTGGATAGTGTTAATGTATGATTTTATGTATGTATGTATTTCTATATTTTGTATTTGAACATTTGATTATTTATCTTTTTTGCAAAATAGGTTTAGATTATATTGAACAGAAGAAACATAGACATGCAAGGAAGTTAGAGAGATTTGTAAAAGAGGTAAGAAAAAACAGAAATATATGTGCGAAAAATACAGAAGAAAGATACCAAACCAAGAAAGACCCAAAAAAGAGTACAAGCAAGTTAGCCAGAGTTACGCAGTAGGTCTAGAACCTGTTGTCCTCTTCGGCGACCCACTTCGATTTGAGTTGGTGCATTTTCTCATTCATAGAAAGACAATTTATATGGAAAGAGGATCACATACAAGGACGAATGACTCAAAAAAGAAGACATGAAGTTTGAGAACATAATGTAAACTTCGACGGCATAGTAACAAATGACAGGCTCAAAGCTTTGATGCCCTTGACCGTGAGAAAATCTCATATATGGTGCATGCACACACACACGCACACGGACACACACATGGTGCACTCTAGGTATAGTCACATTAACAATCATTGTTGCTAACTATTAAATAAAATATTTGGTTGAACGGAGGGGTTTTCTCTTTTCTGAAAACATGCTTTAATTTAATTAAAGCCGACAGTAGGTTACTAGAAGTTTAGAGCTAAATAAATAGCAGGGTCATGAACCTATTATCATCTTCATGGGGGACCCATTTTATTTTCAAATACTATTATATTACAAAGAATAATTTACGATGAAATGGAGGCTGGCTTTTATGCTGCTTGATTTTTCTACATAGGTTCTTTATGGATTTCTCTATCAGCACTTCCTTAGGTGAACTCCTAAATTTGTTGGTGCATCTCTCTTTCCATCTTTTATTAAGATTCTCCTCTTACAACGTTCTAGAGGGCTGTTAGGCAAGCACTTCCCTCTCCAGCTAGAAGAGGTTGTTGCCATGTGATCATTCGACTAAATGTAAACATTTTTTTTGATGCCTTAATCCCAAAATTTCATGCTATCTGGGCATGCAAAGAATAAATGTGTTGATGAATTCCTAGGTCCTTGTTGAGATTATTCATGGAATTTGTACCTAAACAACCACTCACAAAGGATTTTCTTCATTTTTCCCTAGCCACACCCGAGCATGCACATATTCTCCCCTAGGAGACTCATCACGAGAGTCTATTTCTCTCTTTCCTTCTACCTTTGTCAATAGAAGATGCATATAAGGATGCTACATGGCATATGATGTCGAGTCTCCATACAAGGGGTGATTCACACTCCATAAGCTATATATAATGTGAGATTTCCTTCCCCTTAAAAAAATTTTCATCCACGAAAATGTATATGAAATGTCCGTAATAGTAGAAGAAATTTCTCGGACTCCCTTGAACCCCATGTACTCTATGTACATGGTAATCTCTCTGTGTTGCTTTCCCACATCCTTCCCCTTAAGAGGACTCATAGGAGATCATCCTAAAGGTGGGAAACTATATGTGTGGTGCCTACTATCTCCCATGTACACTCAACTTCAAAACGATCACTCCCATGATATATTCAAAATGAACTAGATCCATATGATGTATCCTCTATGGAGTAATAGTATGAAAAACAAGTGTAAAGTGCGAAGCTTATAGGCTTGACCATACCAAAATGGAGATAATAAATCATATAATCCTTTGAAATGTAGAACAAAGTCCCCTAGAAAGGTGACTTCAAACCCATGTAGGACTAAATGATGGATTTTCCTCCATGCCACTCTAGGTCTTTCTAGCCTTGAGTGTACTCACAAGTAATAGAATAATCTAAGCTACCTTGTGATCTATGCAAATCCATCATCCTATCTTGCATATCAGAATTCGTTGGTAGTAAAATGAAATATCTACATTCCACTAACCAAGAAGTCTTTGATTTCTCATCCATTACCATTGGACTAAGTTCTATTGGAAGTTCATCTATTGGCATTAGTACAAACTCTAAAATTTTCTATTCCCAGTTTCCAATATGAATGTAAAAAAAATTCTCTTAGAGATTCAAATAATCCAAAAGTACCCATCCTCCGTATTGATGATCACCCATCATCCCAATCTCTCTTTTGTATTTGGTAGAAGAGTGGCACTCCTATCTAGACAATCTAAACATGAGAAAGTAAAATTCTCTCTCTCTCTCTATAATCTCATGTAAGGAAAATAACTCTAGTAGTGGAATCTATTCCACTTTCCTTTTACCTTTGAAAGAGATTCTCTTGAATCCAATTGCTCTACTCATCCATAACTAAGAACATGCACATATGTTCTCCATGTTTTTTACTTCAAAAATGGAGACTCAAACTCACATGTGAAGGAAAATTACACTCAAAAGTAGATAAATAAATTCTTGGTCCCTCTAAAGGAAAACATATATTTTTCTCCTATGTAGAAATGATGTTTTCCTTTCCTTTTTCTCTTTCAAAGAACAAGAGCTAAAGTGAGAACTCTAAACTTAAGTGAAATGTCTCCTCAATCTCTGAGCTGATTCCCACTTTCTCGTTAAAAGAGATATATATGAATTTATCTGCTTCTCTCTTCCATAAGCTAATGCATAATCCCTCATTACATACTTTCCTATGAAGATGAAGAAAAAACCTTCCATAAATAATGAAGGTGTATGTGGTGAAGAGGGGAGAAAATGAATTCCATCTTAGGGTCAAAGCCCTATGCTAGAATGGTCAACAATGGTATGACATGGTACCATAATGAATAGATGTGTATCCATAATAAAGGAAATATCCCTACTAACCATCCTCTATAGATGGATCTATATTGATAAAATCACCCATGACATTCTCTATTGGAAGAGTAATCTTTACTAAACTATGAAGGATAACTCCCAATCCTAAGGAGACATCTACTAAGAGCTCTCCTTTGATCTTGTCAAATATGCCACCATGAATGATGATTCATTTTCTCCTTGGCCATAGAAGACGAGTGCTCAAAGGGAAGTTGTCCCATACCAGTGGAACCTTCTTCTAATTCATGGTGTCATCCTTACAATAAACCAAATATAAAATGGAATATGTAGGTGGACTTTAATGAATCCCATATCCTTAACTCATGTAGGTTGACTCTAATGCATCCCATGTCCTCAAACTAGTATAGCTTGGTTCTAGTCAAAATGTGATAGTGGATATCCATTTATGTTGCAATTAGTTCCAAGGTACTAATACTAAGTGTAAGTACCTCTCAATCACTAGATCTCACCATATATATATATATATATATATATATATATATATATATATATATATATATATATATATATATATATATATATATATATATATATATATATATATATATATATATATATATATATCTATATCTATATATATATATATCTATATATATATATATATATATATATATATATATATATATATATATATATATATATATATATATATATATATATATATATATATATATAGGGTACCCCAAATATTCTTGATTGAGGGATCTATGCTCTAAATCATAGAGGTAGTGCCTAAAATATGGCCTTTCTAATCACCACACATTAGCACCCATCAATGCTTTCTCATGAAACCCATCTCTATGATCCGAGTTGGTTTCCTCAGTAGTTTAGGATAAATGCTTCGCCACTTAAGTGATGTGCATCACTGAAACGAGTCATTGGGTATTCCTCATGATAACCCATAGTCTCCTAATCATACTATGAAACTCTTTGTTGAAGGTAAATAAACCTTTAGTATATTGAAGATAATCATAAATATATGTGTCATGATCTCATGAAACTTCCTAAGTGCTATAGGACTGATTGTGCACATTACTAAAGATGAAGGTGTATCTCCTTCCCCTTTGTATTCCTATGGTCTATATCCATAAGGATTATTTTGAGGGATCCAATTTCTAATGAAGCTACCTATGTTCCAAGATCCATGTCACCAATCCATTTAGAAGGAAAACATCAGAAGACCACCTAGCAGGTGTAAAGGGGATGCATGAAAGCCCATGCATAGCTCATGGAATCTCCTTAACAGAAACCAACACAACCAAGCTAATAGGATAGTTTCGTGTTTGTAGCCTATGGCCTTTGGCATCTGTTGATAGTAGGCCTCTACTTACTTCATCACCTAGGATCGTGGCTTTAGGTGTAGAGTTCATCATACCCATTTATAATCATTCCCTAATCCTTGAACTAGTTCCATCATATAAAATATTAAATTGAATCTTTTGAATAGATGAAATGGTAGGTTGTGGATCCTATACCATGCTTGATAATGGAGGTATTGCTAGAATGTCCAATAGTTTCTTGTTGTTGAGAAATTATAGGTATGCCTTTTTTGAGATCTTCAACTTACTCATGATGTTGAGAAACAGATTGTCAAGTGTGAGATGTTGATGCAGGAGTCATTGCTGCAGTATTTGCTCCTTGATTATGCATATGGTTGTGCTCTTATGGTTGATGTGAATTGCTACACATCCAACTGCATAGACAATAATCCACAAAGACAAATAAGCTTTCAGATTTTTATCATGTGATAGTGCAAGGATAACAAACACAACAAATATTTGGGTCATCACTATTAGTAGCTCGAATAAAATCTACAGTCTTGAGCTCAACACGTTGCCCCTTTCTCCTGTGAGGATTGCTAAATCTATTGTTATCCCTATGCTACTATATAGAGCTAGAAGTTCTAAACAAGGTTCTTCCCATGAAAAGATGAAACATGCTAATTCAATATGGATTACTAGCACTTACATAAACTAAAAAAGGTGATACATGGAGAGGGTCCCAATTTGTGGTATTAGTTGAGACTAATTTTACTTCTACTACAAGAGTGTGAGAGTCATTGTGGATATCTTGATCCATAAGCAAAATCAATCTTTGTTGGAGCTTAAATTTAAAAGAGAAATGATGAAAACCCTTGCCATAAATCCATGAAGCCCCATAAATCTTTCCCATTAGCAACAACATGGCTCTGAGAGACATTGACTACAAGACCATCATCTGAGAAGAGAGTTACCCCAACATCTTTATAGTTGATAAGGAGATGATGGGGTGGATCGATGCCCTTGGAAAGATGACTAGACCAACACTAGTACTGCACCAAACAATGATGAAGAGGTTGGATTCAATGGGCTCAACCAAAAAGGACACATGACCATCAATATAACTCTTTGGTACAGATCAACATGAGAAATTTTTGTAGAAGAAAAGCGTGTAGCGAAACCCGTGGCAAGAAGCAAGAATCTTTTGAGGGTGCTAAATACGCCTTTCCAATATGTTGTGGTGGAATGCAACATTTCCTATTTCATTGTAGACGTGCTCTATTATGTTTTCTTTGTGTGAGATGGATTACTCTTCATCCAAACACCATGTAATCAGTGTGACATACATGCTCTCTTTCTATTGTGCTTTCACATACTCTAGCAGAACTTCCACAACAAGTGTAGATGTTCCCCACCAACACCATCATGCTGGTGCTCATTTTGTATAAGACTTTTAGAGGCTGATGACTTTATGGTTTGATACCAACATTGAGATTTTGCATGGAATTCATACCTAAACAACCACACAGGGAAATCTCTTCATTTCTACCCAAGCATGCTAGAGCATGCATATCTTCTCCCCTATAAGGCTCAAGATGAGAGTCTATTTCTCTCTTTTCCTCTACCCTTCTCAATAGAAGGTGCAGATAAGAATGCTATGTGACATGTGATGCTGAGTCTCCATGCAAGGGGTGATTCACACTCCCTAAGCTATATATAATGTGATAAACCTATTGCGACATTTACACCATAGTGGAATAAAGCCAAGTTTGTAGGCAATGACATTGGTCCAAATGTTCCAATGAAGAATTTGCCAAAGGAGCACAATGTTCTTCCTCTCACTACAACATATCACGGTTATACTGAGGCTTCTATCGAGGAAATTGAATAGGCATGTTTTTGCCCCAAAGTTGCTATATGTGTCAGTATAAGTATCGGTAGCAAAGCACCCATATAGGCATTGGTATAAGCGCTTGTACGAGCATCGGTATAAACATCAAAAATACCAACGCTCATACCGATGCATATATTGGTGACCTGCTGTATGTATCATCATGTATACTAGCATCCTGTTGGGAATACCAATGGACATACCGATAACCATATGTGCATAATTTGTTTTCTGTGTAGCAAAAGACAATACACTCTGCCCAAAGAAAACGGAGTACATGTGATGTGTACTCTAATGGAAACCAAAACATGATTTCATATAGCAAAATACTATCAGACACAAAAGAGATGAGCAGAATGAGCCATGAATCATGTACAAAAAAGTTGTATATTCCATAAATGAAGCATGTACAAGAGTGTGGCAAACCACTGCCATATATGAGCCAAATACAAAATATGGCAAAGCACTTCAATATAGGAACCTAATACAAAATTATGGTGCACCATTGCCACATATGAGTGTAATACAAAATTGTGGCAAAGCACTACCATACATATTGTCAAGGGAATCAAAACCTTTACACCTACAATCTTGCAACAAAGCATATGCATAAAATGAGACAAATTGACATGATATATATAAAGAACAACTAAAAATACCAAACCAAGCTATAAGTTTACCTCATCATAGATTCTCCATGAAATGATTGCACTGCATCCCTCTAAGTCCTACAATAGTGCAACCAATCCATGACGATATCCATAAGCTTCTTTGGTTTGTGTCGGAGGACGACCCACTGTCAACTCCTATAATAAATATGCAAAATGTTAGATGAACATACATGATGTGCTTAACATAAAAAAATTCAATAATTAAAATGATACTTACAAACTCATAACAGGTAGTGTCGTATACGCCGCTACCCAAATGTGACATTCCAATTGTATCTAAACGTGTGGCCACCGCATCTCGCTACTGGCGATATCAGTCAAGAGTATGTTGCTGCTCATAGTGATTCGATTCACACTCCTCAACATCTAACCATACAGGCTTCTGTAAGCATGCTCTAAAAGCCTCCCGAGCCTCCGACTGCCGATGAGACATCATCTCACAAGCCGTGTGCTGAATCCACTCTAAGCTCACAATAGGATGCCTAGGTGCTGGCTGGTACTCTTCACATAACAACTATGTGATATAATTATTGGAATCTTTATCCTATTTGCTCCATTTTAACATGACAGAATGTCCAAATTGTATGGAGCAAAGTTGTCAAATGCATTGACGCATGGACTTTCCGGTTGCATCCATCACTGGAGCTCCATCACATATGCAATATATCTTGGAGTCATCACGGTCATGAGCTCCCCAAGGTGTACGTGCAGATGCCATTTGATCCCATGTGGAGATGTAAGGATATATATACATATAAACCCTAAACAATCTATACATCTATTTGTTAGATATTTTACATCTACTTCATTCTATAAATTAATATTAATCCTAAAAATTTATTTAGGATGTTTTTATGTATAAAAACTCAAAAATCCTATTTTTGATATATTAATTATTCATTTAATTATTAATTATAAACCCTAAGAATTTAAAGATCTATTTTTTAGATATTTAATTATTTATATTTTATATATTTAGATTTTTTCTCCAATGTTTACATACATTTAATTATATACTTTATTTAGGATGTCTTGATGTGTAAAAACTAAAAAATGCTATTTTTGGTATATTTAAATATATATATATATATATATACCCTAAAATTTAAAGATCTATTTTTTTATATTTAATTATTTATATTCTACATGTGTTTGTGTGTATGTATATGTGTGTGTGTATGTATATGTGTGTATGCATATGTGTGTGTATGTATGTATGCATATGCATGTGTGTATGTATATATGTGTGTGTACATGTATGTATGTGTGTGTATGTGTGTATGTGTGTATGTATGTATGTGTGTGTATGTATATGTGTGTGTGTGTATGTATATGTGTGTGTGTATGCATATGTGTGTATGCATATGTGTGTGTATGTATGTATGGATATGCATGTGTGTATGTATACATGTGTGTGTACATGTATGTATGCATATGTGTGTGTATGTTTGTATGCATATGCATGTGTGTGTATGTATATGTGTGTGTGTATATATGTGTGTGTATGTATATGTGTGTATGCATATGTGTGTGTATGTATGTATGCATATGCATGTGTGTATGTATACATGTGTGTGTGCATGTATGTATGCATTTGAGTGTATGTATATGTTTGTGTGTATGTATATGTGTGTGTGTATGTATATGTGTGTATGCATATGTGTGTGGATGTATGTATGCATATGCATGTGTGTATGTATACATGTGTGTGTGTGTTTATGGGTTTATGCATATGTGTGTGTTTGTATGTATGTATGCATGTGTGTGTATGTATGCATGTGTGTATGTATATATGTATGTGTTCAGAATTTAGTTCACACATGCAAACTCGACAGTAGTAGAATTCAATTCAAAATGCGAGTAAATATTGAATTTCTGCTCTCGGGTCCGGTTAAAAACATTGCGTCGGTATGAGTGCCGGTATGAGCATCAATATAAGCGTCACTAATTTCAAGTAAATTACTGATGCATATAACGATGCTCATATGGACGCTCATATCGGCACCAATGGTTTTTGACGCGCATACCGACTATTGATTTTCAATGAGTATACCGATGATTAAATGACTGTTGGTATTGGATCCCTGGTTTTTCAAGCATTTTCAATGGTCATACCGATGCCGAGGCATGACCATCAGTATGGGCAACATCGGTATGCCCCTCATATGTTGTACTGTCTAAATAATTAGATGCCAAAGATCTTGGAATTTCAGCTTCCATTCAGTATTGATAATTCCTTACATTCTAGGGATGCCGTAGAATCTTGTCACCTAATGTAGAATTTAGTAATATCTTGCTTTAATGCAAGAAGTAAGACGTTTTGAATCCATCTAAGGTGCACTTTTTCCTTTGAAATGGGTGCACATCTTTTCCAATGTACACTAACTGAATGCAAATATGCAAGATTGCTTCTCTTTAATTAACTCATTGTATCTTTGGGTCATTTTTAGTATACCTTGAGCATTGATGAATGTCATCTTCTTGATGATATGAATTAGATACTCAAAGTTCATATAGCATTGCTTACTCCTTGGATTTGAAGCTTCTTTCTCTTGAACTTTCTTTTAAATAGGAAGTTCAACTACAACCCTTTTTCTTGAACTTGATCACCACTAGTAATCATTCAATAGATTGAGTATCACACTCAATCCAAAGCCCTTTAAATTCTTGTGACCTCAAAGGTTTGGAAGAACCTACTGAAGTTGAATTCTATTGAATATGCATATATGATCTTTCCCAAGTTTCATTATCTCATGAAAACTATTAGATAATAATCTATAGTGCCTAAATTCTTCTTTAATATAAACTTCATGGAATTCCTTCAAAGATTTTGTTGGAGATTGTCAACATCAGGTGGCTTCAAGCCTTCATTAAAATTATCTTTATGATAAATATGCAATCTTGAAAGTTATCTTCTCCAAATACTTATGATTAAGTACTACAAATGCTACTCTAGCATAATTGAAAAGAATTGCCTTTCAAGTCGCCTTCACCATCTTTGGTAAAAAAACTTCTTGCTTTAGAGAGACTTTGTGTCTTCTCTAAATTTGATTCCTCACTTGAGGTTGGTAAAGTGCTTACTTGCCTCTTCCCTTAATATTTCAATACAATGATAAGGGAAAAAAAATCGTTTTATCTTCACCACCAAATTCAATTATATTATTTAGATTGCACAACTAAGAATTCAATTCTTTTTGTTGTTATCAACAAAGGAATTTATGAAAAGTTATTTGGATTATCATGAAGATATCTTCTTTGGAACTTCCCAAACGTCTTTCTATACATTAAGCATAGAGTGATCATTGCATATCATTGGTTTCTTCTGTTTATGTATAATAGATCTTGGTGTTGTAGGACCAAGACATCTTTAGTGTGCAGGCACATGAAAGAGATAGTGCAATGAGACAAAAGAGAGTGTGCTTAGGAATGTGCATGTAAAGAATGCCAATATTGTAAGAAACTCATTGCGTAGAAAGAGAGGCACATATAAATTACATAGTATTGACTACAATATTCCCCCACATGCATCATTACATTTGTTCCAAAGCATGCAAATTTTTAAGAAAATCCACGAAAATAGGTTTTCTTTACAAAAAAAAAGCTATGTGCTACTTCTAGAGGAAGCATCATAATAGGTGCTCCATATATCTTTGTATTGGAAAATGAGCACAAGCCTATATTACAAAAATAATAACATATTCGTGAATGATTCACCCTTGAAATGCAATTGAATATATCAAAAAACCTCAAAGAGGACGAAATCTTATTGGGTCAAACAAAGAGAATGTTTTGACTAGTATGTCTATATATGGTTCCCATGATTTCTAAGGTTAGGTGGAGAATTGAAACCTATTTTTTCTAGAAACATTCTTATCTTTATAAATAGATCATTATAAGGGGTTTAAATGAATCTATCGGTTCTAAATAGAATCCCTTGAAGGCAATACCATGATTCTAGAAGTCAAGTGAGATTCAAAAACGTTTAATGAAGAGGAAGAGATAGAGTGAGATAAAGAAAGAGAGAGGGAGATAGAGAGAGAGAGAGAGGGAGATAGAGAAAGAGAGACACTGTGTGTCAAAGAGACAGATCAAAGTAAATTGGATCAAGGAAATAGATTTCTTGGAAAAATAGATTCCCACTTTGTCTTGTTGTTCCTCAAAGATGCATCTTGAGAAGATTATGGGAAGAAAATCAGAGATTATTAACTTTTTTGTGGCTTTGTCTCTTTCGTTTACCATTTTCTTTTCCATCTTCTTATTCTTTTCTTTTCCATCTTCTTATTCTTTTCTTTTTCTTCTTCTTCTTCTTCTTCTTCTTCTTCTTTTTCTTATTCTTCTTCTTTGTCTTCTTTTGCTTTTCCTTCTCCTTCTTATTCTCCCTCTTTGTCTTCCTTCTTATTCTCATTTACTTCTTTCCTTTTTCTTTATCTTTCTCACTACTCATGGGATCGTAAATGCATACTGCATTTATTTCTTCAATATCTAACATGGAATGCATAGACTATCTACATATTGGTCTATAAGAGATTTCTTCTCATAGTAGCACATGAAATCAAGTAGGAGAAAAGGAGAAAAGTCTCTCATCCTTCATGGCTTGTCTGAGTGTGTGGATGGCTAGTTGACAAGCTCTTTGAGAACATTTGCATGGTAAAATGCCTTGAAACATAGAAGCACCACATCAACTATCTATGATACTTATGTTTTTCATAATGTATTTGATATGCCAAGCTACAACATGAAGATGATGATGACAAAACAACATGTCCAACATAAAGATTTATCAATCAATCACTTCCTCATCATATAACCATCTATCTTTTGGACAATCCTACTATCTCTCCCCCTTATTCATGAAGCTATGTGGAGAATCATAAGCTAAAAAGCAACAAAAGTGTAATGAATCATTTTAGGATCAATGCATTTCCTATATGCATGTACCCTATATTTTGATTTTCTTTGAATTTCAGATTTGATTTCCTATGTTAATTTCCATAGGTCAAAATGATTTTGTAATGTTTCATTGATATATTTTGATAGTTGTTGAAGATTCACTCACTAATTATACATAAAGATATGAAGACATATGAAGGATAAGAAAGACAAAGAAAAGCACAAACAAATTATTCAGAAATTCAAGCCTTAGTGAAGGGACAAATTCACACTTGTAATATAGTGGATAGAAACTTCTAGAATTACGAGTTTTGAATCTCGGAGCATCAACCAAATATGTATATATAAGTTAGTTTGAATAGTGAGAGATATAGAATGTGTGCATGAGATAGGAAGAAATTATAGAGAAATGAAAACTTGATATGTCGGGAATTTTTCTTTGAGAGAGATGGTGAAGAATAACTACTCAAAGTAGGAGAGTTTTCCATGGCTATGAGCGGAATGAGGCTAAGCCATTTTGTACACATCTTCTCTAATAGAAAACACATGTTTGTGTAGAAGAATTTGAGCATATTCTTCTTGTGTGAAGAAATCTAAGTATTCTTCATATCAGTGTGAAAGTTAGTTAACAGTTATGAGTTTTTTTGGTGCACATCTTACTGAATTTCTAAGAGTTTGATCTCACAATATAGTGTAAATTTTTTTATGAATGATAGCTCATTTTGAAGATACTATCTTCAACTACAATTGATGAAAAATTTTTTTTGAAAGGGGAAGCTTAGGTATTACTTCTTTGCTTCCTTTACTATCACTTGAAGTAACTTCAAACAAAATTACAATTGTTTTTTGTTAATATTCCGGTGACATTACGGTAACATTCTGGTGAAATTTCCGTAAGGTTACGGTGATATTACAGTGAGTTTACAGCACAGTTTTGGTGCAGCTAAGTGGCAGTAAGAATATCTAATAGTAAACAAACAAAAGAATTGTAAAAACTGAGTTAAATCAAATGAAAATTGAAGCTAGAATAAAAGATGCAGATTTCTGGAGAATGAACTTTTGAGTTTCAGTAAGCATAGTGATAAAGTTTTCAATTTTGGAAAGTTTGCTAAGGTATTGATGATTGTGGAGGTATTCTAATATCACTTTAGCTTTGTTCTTGTTGAGTATTGCACGTCGACAAGTGGTATTAGAGCAGTAAGGTCCTCAAGAGTAAATGGAAGTGCAAATACAAGAGAAATTGAAGAATTCTTCATTGGAAAGGTGAAAGTTGAGGTGATCAACAACAAAAGGTTGCAACAGAAACAAGTAGACTATGACAGATCATAGGATTTAATGATATATGTGACAGGAGAAGAAAAGAAGCCTACATTTGGAGATGACAGTAAACCAAAGAAAGAAGAATTAGAAGCCTTGAAGTTGTGGCAGAAGAAAGATGCAACTGCAATAGCTTATATCTACAATACTATTATAGATCATCTGCTACCACACATTAGAGGTTTGGAAAACGTGGAAGATATATAGAATGCATTGGAAGATCATTTCCAAAAGACTACTAAAGCTAGGAAGGCTAGCTTAGGTCAGAGTTTACAACGTTCAAGAAAAAACAAAGTCAAAGCATTAGTGATTATGTCACTAAGATGAACGACTTGGCAGACAGTCTTGGATCTATTGATGAGGATATTGAAGAACACAGGTTGATAACACAAATGCTTGTAGGATTGAAAGGAGATGAAAGGTGGAAACCTTTTGTACTAGATTTAAATCAGTTGCTTGGAGTAATGCTTACATTTGAGCAAGACTTGAAGACAGATGGAGATAAAGGACATAGTTCTGCTATGTATGCAAATAATAAGAAGAAAGGTGACAAAGGTAAAGCAAAGGATGAACAAGAAATGACTACGCAAGAAAATTATGCAAGAGGAAGAGGAAACATCAGAGGTAAAGGTAGAGGAAATACAAAAGGAAGAGGTAATCAGAATAACAACAAGAAGACTTGCTGGATCTGTGGATTGAGCAATCATTTGGCTCATGACTGCTGGCATAGTCTTCAAGGATCAAATCAGAATCAAAAAAATAATAGCAGAGGCCGAGGTGGAAGGTATCAAAGTTATTTTTAGAGAGGAAGACAAAGTCAAAGAGGAGGATATGGTAGAGGTGAAGGAAGAAGTTGGAGACAGAATCAATCTTATAACACTACCTACTACAATTATGCAAATGATACACAGAATGACAATCATACAACATTGATGATGAATTCAATAAGTGTATCAGAGAATGAAGATCTCAAGATATTTTATATTGAATCTGGTTGTTCAAATCATTTGTCAAGTAATATAGAATGATTGTCAGAGTTGGAAGAAGGCATTTCAAATCATACAGTACAAACAGGTGATAACACAAAACATAATGTGCATTCAATTGGAAAAGTGAAGTGTAGGAGTGGATGTGACCTGCTAACAAATGTTTTGTATGTTCCGACAATCCCAAAGAATCTGATTAGTGTGGGACAAATAGTAGAAAAAGGTTTTCAAGTTAGATTTATGAATGAAGGAGCATTTTTTGAAGATCCAGAGAATGGATACAATCAAGTTGTCTATGGTAAGAAGGAAGGTAGACTTTTTACTCTTAAAGTGCAAGGGAATGTTGATCAAGCCTTGATCACACATGGTGATGAAGTATTTACAGAATTAGACCTCTGGCATAAGAGGTTAGGACACTTTAGTGAAAAAGGAATCAAAACTATGGTGGAAAAACAATATGTAAAAGGGTTACCAAATATGAAGAGTCAACATATGATTCACAAATATGAAGGTTGTCAAACGGGAAAGGCACACATTTTACCATTTTAGAAGAAAGGTTACAAAAATGATGGTTTGCTAGAACTCATACATACAGATGTATGGGGACCAACAAAAGATGGATCAATCAATGGTTCTAGGTATTATGTTCTTTTATTTGATGATGCGACAAGATGGATAACTCTTTATGTTTTGAAGGAGTGATCAAAAGTGTTTGGAGTCTTTAAGCGTTGTCATGCATATGCTAAAAGAGTTACAGAACAAAAAGTCAAGAGGCTAAGGTCTGATGGAAGAGGAGAATACTTCTCCTAAGAATTAAATGATTACCTTTGGAATGCTGGTATCAAAAGAGAAATAACTTGCAAGTACACAGCGCAACAAAATTGAGTGGCAGAAAGGAGAAATTGAACTTTGGTTGAGTTTGCCAGAGCAATGTTAAAGGAGAAGAACTATCCAAATTATCTTTGGGCTGAGGCTATAAATACAACCATATACCTTGTAAACAGATTACCATGTGCAGCTTTAAATGGAATGACCAATTATGAAGCTTGGTGGGGTAAGAAACCAACACTTGATCATTGCAAAGTGTTTGGATCAATCGCATATGCTTATGTATCATCACAACTTAGACATAAGCTTGAACCAAAGGCTGAAAAATATGTGTTCATTGGATATGATGAAAAGCAGATGGGTTATAGGCTATGGAGTCTTTTGACCAAACAATTTATTGTTTCTAGAGATGTGACATTTGATGAACATAAAAGTTGGTATGCAGATAAAGAGCATAACATTGAAACATTTGAAGAAGAGGTAAGAAGAAGTGAAAAAGGTAAATCACATATGCAAGTAAATGGAGGTGAAGATTATATGCAAGCAAGTACATCCAGGATTGGATTAGTTACAAGAAATGAAGATGCACCTAGATTTGATGAAGAAGTGTATTCACATACACATGAAGAGTATGAACCAAGAAGCTCAACTATATTAAGGAAACAAACGACAAGATATTCTTATGATACTTCTTATTTGACTCAGAAAAATTACGCCTACATGGTGAAGGAAGATGAAGAACCTCAAAATTATAATGAAGCAAAGGGTAAGAAACAATGGGAAGAAGCAATGAAGGAAGAGTTCAATGCACTTGAGGAGAACAAAACTTGGGAACTTGTTCCAAACCCAATTGGTAAGAAAGTGATTGGAAATAAATGGGTCTACAAAGTTTAGAAACTTGCAGATGGAAGAATAGCCAGATACAAAGCTAAACTGGTGGCAAAAGGCTATGCTCAAACACATGGCATAGATTATGATGAGACATTCAGTCCTGTGGCAAAGATGTCAACTATAAGGACAATCGTTGCTATTGCAGCAGCAAAAGGATGGAAATTAAGTCAGTCTGATATAAAGAATGCATTTCTAAATGGATATATATCAGATGAAGTCTGCATGGAACAACCTGAAGGGTTTTTAAGTTCCAGTTGTCCAAATCATGTTTGCAGGTTAATAAGAGCACTCTATGGATTAAAGCAAGCTCCAAGAGCTTGGAATTATAGACTTGTGAAGTATCTCAATGATCTTGGATATCAAAGTTCAAAGGCTGATGCAAGTTCACTCATTAAGAGAACAGATGAAGGTATGATCTACATTTGTATTTATGTAGATGATATTATAATTATAGGAACTTTGAATAAAGGAATCAAGGAGGTGAAGAGATTACTTGAGAAAAAATTCAAGATAAGTGATTTAGGAGACTTATCATATTTTCTTGGAATGGAGATCCCTTATGCAGATCATGGTATATATGTTTCGCAAGAGAGATATCTTCTAAACTTATTGAAGAAGTTTAACATGGAGAATTGCAGAGAAGCCTCAACACCACTTGATGTCAATCATAAACTCAGTAAATATGGTGATGCAAAATTTGAAGATATGAGGAAGTATCAATCTTTAGTGATAAGTTTGATTCATGCTACACTAACAAGACCTGATCTAAGTTATGCAGTGGGAGTTCTCTCACAGTTTATGCATTGTCCGAAGGATCAACATTGGATTGAAGGGCAAAGAGTTCTTAGATATATCAAAGGAACCATAAAGGAAGGATTATAATATCCTTTTACATCATATATAAAGTTGAGAGCATACAGTGACTAAGATTGGGAAGGAAGTCAAGATGATAGAAGGTCAACACATGGGTATATGATATACATAGGAGATAAGCTTCTTAGTTGGTGTTCAAAGAAGCAGCATATAGTGGCTTCATCATAAACTGAAGCTGAGTATAAAGGACTTGTGGAAGCAGCTAAAGAAGTGATATGGATGTAGATCTTGTTCAAAATTTTGGGTATTAATCAAGGTATACCTATCATATATGGAGACAATATGAGTTCATTGTATCTTGCAGCAAATCCAGTATTTCATGCAAGAACAAAGCACATAGAGATTCAATATCATTTTTTGAGAGAAAAGGTAATGGAGAAGGAGCTAGAACTAGTATTCACTCTACAAAAGATCAGATTGCAGATATTATGACAAAGAGCTTGGATGGAGTAAAGACAAGGAGATTCAAAGGAATGGCAGGAATAAAAGAAAAGGAAGATATATGA
Organism: Ceratopteris richardii; assembly: GCA_020310875.1. Lineage (NCBI taxonomy): Eukaryota > Viridiplantae > Streptophyta > Polypodiopsida > Polypodiales > Pteridaceae > Ceratopteris > Ceratopteris richardii. Next base: position 141,579,002 of record CM035431.1, read on the forward strand.
AAGAACAGAGGATGCTAATTAGTGATTGAGGGCGAGTTGTTGAAGATTCACTCACTAATTATACATAAAGATATGAAGACATATGAAGGATAAGAAAGACAAAGAAAAGTGGAAACAAATTATTGGGAAATTCAAGCCTTAGTGAAGGGACAAATTCACACTTGTAATATAGTGCATAAAAACTTCTAGAATGATGAGTTTTGAGTCTCGTAGCATCAGGAAAATATGTATATATAAGTTAGTTTGAATAGTCAGAGATATAGAATGTGTGCATGAGATAGGAAGAAGTTATAGAGAAATGAAAACCTGGTTTGTCGGGAATTTTTCGCTGAGAGAGATGGTGAGGAATAACTACTCAAAGTAGGAGAGTTTTCCATGGCTATGAGCAGAATTAGGCTAAGCCATTCTGTACGCATCTTCTCTAATAGAAAACACATGTTTGTGTAGAAGAATTTGATCATATTCTTCTTGTGTGAAGAAATCTACGTATTCTTCATATCAGTGTGAAAGTTAGTTAACAATTACGAGTTTTTTTGGTGCACATCTTATTGAATTTCTAAGAGTTTGATCTCACAGTATAGTGTAAAGTTTTTTATGAATGATAGCTCATTTTGAAGATAGTATCTTCAAATACAATTGATGAAAAGATTTCTGTGAAATGGGAAATGTACTTAGAGTACTGAGTCTAACAGTAAAGGTATCTCAAATTGATAAAAATACTCCTCAAACTTTAGATACAATTCAATTAGTGAAGAAAGTTCCAGTATTACTTGTTTACTTCATTTAGAATCACTTGAAGTAACTTCAAATAGAATTATAATTGATTTTGATAATATTCTGGTGACATTATGGTAACATTCTGGTGAAATTTCGGTAAGGTTACGATGATATTACGGTGAGTTTACAACACAGTTCAAGTGCAGCTAAGTGGCAGTAAGAATATCTAATAGTAAACAAACAAAAGAATTATAAAGACTGAGTTAAATCAAATCAGAATTGAAGCTAGAATAAAAGATGTAGATTTCTAGAAAATGAACTTTTGAGTTTCACTAAGCACAGTGATAAAGTTTTTAGTTTTGGAAAGTTTTCTAAGCTATTGATGATTGTGGAGGTATTCTAATATCACTTTAGCTTAGTTCCTGTGGCATATTTCACGTCGACAATAATGATGTGTGTGAACACACTTAGGACTAGTGAGGCACTTTTTCCTTCTTTAGGAGTTTTTTCCCGGAACTTGTATATACACCTATAATTGTGACGGATCACTTATCTTTGTACATTCACTTGGTAATTCATTGAGTGTTGTGTTGTGCTCCAAGCTTCTTCTTCTTGACTGTCTTGTTCGTGTGCTTGCAGAGACCTTGAAATCCAACAATTGGTATCAGAGAAGGTTGATGCTTCATCTAGGGCATTGTCAACACACCTTTGATCACATCTTAGAATCAGAAAAAAATTGGTGAGCATACTCAAAGCAATTAGTAGTTGGAAACAACTTTGATTTTTGGCATAAGAATTTTGATATCAGCTTGTTTAAATCTTTGAATGCACTACCATAGTGCCTATTCAAACAATTTCATCCTTTTGTGCCAAACATAAATACAAGTTTTGGTTTGCCACTACAAGCACCTTGAAGTCTACTACATGTTTAGTAAAGCTCGACAAGGTAATTCTCCTCAACTTTTTGAGATACAATAATTTTTGTGCATTAAGGTATTTAGTCAGTGGCCATGGTTGAATGCAATGATGTATTTTGTATGTTGGTTGTTGAGGACAAGTTGGATGGTACCAATTACTCGTTATGGGCCTAGATGATGCATCATGTATCTGTATAAAAAGGATTTGGAATATTGTGCAGGGTATTCAAAAATGTCCTACTACACCTGCAAATACAATTATTGAAGGTGATGCAGATGGTTTTGAAGATAATTATCTTTAAGTTCATGTTCCTATTGAGGTTCTTGCTACACCGATTGCAGAGAAACTCTGTTGGGATGGCAAAGATGCTCAAGCAGATGCATACACTTACAGGCAAGAAATGAGGCTCATGTTGCTTACCTCCAAAAAGAGTTGGAGAGTGAACATATGAATGAAGGAGATTCTATGGACAGTTTTTTGATGAAGATCGAAGATTTGAAGGAACAATTGATTTCTGTTGATGAAGTCTTACCAGATAGTTCACTTGTGTAGACTATTTCTAATGGTCTTCTAATATTAGAGTTTTACTTCCAGTCTTTGATTGATGATGAAAGGCAATCCAAATGCCTGAATACCTGAGGATTTAGTCTTTGTTTGTTGTAAAGATCAATTGAGGCTGAACTAGTCTATTATGTGTGTTGTAGATCAACTCTTCTTAACTACTCAGAAGGGCATGGGTAAATAGAGCTCATCTATGAGTAAGAAAAGATCTTCAAATTCTACACAATCAAAGAAGGAAAACAAAGATGAGAAGAAAATAGAAAAGTAGAAACAATTTCAAAAATATTGTAAAAGAAATGATCATGTCATAAAGAGTTGTCCAAATCCGGTTTCAAAAGAGGCAAAAAAGAAAGATACACGAATGGTTGTTGTAGAGGCCTCTACCCCAAAAATAAAGTGTGTTAATCTTGCACAGAATGAAGAATGAGTGTTTACTACTATATGAAGTTATGAACCATCTTCACATGAGCAGTGTACGTTTGTGGTAGACTCAGATGTTAAGTACTTTGATAGTGGATCAACCAAACATATTATCTTGCAGTGTAGTCTCTTTAGTTCTCTTTGTTGAAAATCGAGTTTCACATGCAGAAAAGTGGTGAGCCCACAACCGAAGGTGTGTGGATCTTATTTTTCACACCACAAGTTATCACTTAACTTATTTGTGCCTATAAATCCTTGGCTTCACATGACTACAAGCTTATCTTCAACCACATGATTCATACATGATCCACATAGGCAATACATAAAGTTACCACAAAATGTCATTACATCAATACCTCAACCTCATACATATAGCTTCAGTCTTAGAATTTCAACCACCATATGACTTAACTCTAAATGCGAAAGAATTCGTTCAAAAAACATCTCATGGGTTGATGACTTCACTTCTCTCTTTTTCAATAGTAGACAATTCATATCAACGTGCCACACACACTTTGCATAAGTTACATGTGACAACCTAAAAAGAAAATAACTCGAATCTATATATCAGAGATGACAATCAACTTAATGAACAAGTGCTTATACACCTGTGATTTATTTGAGGGTCACATGAGAATAATATGATCATCCTTGTTTAACTGCATATTTATAAACTGGATCCCGACAACCAATTTAAATACACAGGAGCTCATAGATATAATGATAACCTGTGATTGGTTCGGAGTCACATGACTGTCATACAATTAGTTTCAATCAGTATCAAGTTATAATTAAGCAAAGATATCTTTCCGCACATTTGTGAGAACCGAATACATATCACATGTACATAAGCCTAGCCTTTCCGAACAATGCATAACCAGACATATCTATCTACACATCTGCAAACCCAATTTCACAACCAAGAAACAAAACAACCAAGACCTTTTCTCGGACCTCTATAGCGCTTCTTGATTTTGCTTCTCATTCATTAAATTAATATCATATACATTCATCACACTATGTTCATCGCATAATGTCTACTGCAAGGATATCACGTTTTCTATTCATGCATGTGGACAACCATTAAATACAAATCTATAGATCATACCAAAAACATTTTGTATGCTTCACATAAAAAACAGTTGCAACTTCAATATCACCTGTGGACAATATGATGAATCCACAATATGATGAATCCATATACCTGTTGCCTTCATGCATGTGGATAAATACAAAATTGTTATCTCTATAAATCATACAACAGCAATTGTTTGTATGTTACAAATAGAATAAATTTCAACTTCAATATAACCTGTGAACAATATGACGAATCCATATATCTGCCTTCGTGCATGTGAATTTTGTAGTATCTACAAAGAAAATATTCCCCAAATTCGAATTCAATAGAAATGATATTTTACCTGCTCAACGCAATAACAATCTATTCATGAATCTGCATGTTGTTCGATAAGTGTGCCTGCATCAACTTTAGTAAGGAGATGTTTGACTATTTATTCATCTTGAATAAATACCACAGTATTCGACAAGTGTGCTGATATAACAAGAAGATAATATTATAGTCAAGGTAATACAAGAGAGAGTGATACGGAAGATGCAATTCTATAAAGTGCCGCTTATCATTCTTCATGTACAACAGTCTATTTATAGACTTGTCTTCTTCATGGTGCGAGCTTCGTAAATCATAGGGGTGATTCCATATGAATAGATTTGCACACGATTAAGTTTCCTAAATCTATGGGATAAAAAGATGAAACGTCAAGCTTGCATAAAATAAGGAGAGCATTCCTTTTACAAGACTTTACATAAAGTACTAACTATAAGAGCTTGTTTATATGGATGAGCTATGAGAAAAGAATAAGAACTCTTTCTTATAAAGAAAAGTCTATGGGCAAAGTTTAAATAAAAAGAAGCATAGCTAGAGATATGAGAGGGTACTCTAAATGATGTCTTAGAGCTTCATTGAAGCTTGCTAATTTTCAACACTCCCCCTCAAGCTTGAATGAGTAGTCCATGGGATATGTCAAATAAAGTTATCCTCGAAGCTTGCAACAAGAGCTAGCAATGCTTGAGGAAATTTCGATGGTGGCCTTTGCATTCGAATTTGTCGATGGAGTGCTTGCTTTCTCCCTTCAAAGAATTTTGACTTCCATTGGCTTGATATCTTCATTAAGCTTCTTCTCGTACGTGTTCTTTGAAGATCTTTTGAAGGATCTTCAACAAAAGCTAGTTGAAGAGCAACCGAAGTTTCTCTCGAAGCCTTCATGACATCAAAATAAAGAAATCGATGGCCTCTTGCCATTTCAAGGTCTTCTTCGACTTCACTTCCTCGACTATAGGTTTTTATGATTTCATTTAGACCTTTCCTTTGCTTCATTCTTTGATATGAGAGCTCGACATGCTCTCCTTTTGATGTCATAGTGTCTTCATCCTCAAAACCTATGTGAAATACAAGTAAAACATTATTTTCATGATGCATAAGATCTCTTACCATATCTTTTCTTCCCATTCTCTCCGTTTGTATTTTCTATATCTCTCTCTTGCTCCTCTCTTGTTTCCATGGCGACTTCCTTTCTTTGAGTGTCCTTCATTAGACTCAAATCATTCCATCTCATAGTGAAGCTTCTTTCCTTGCTCTCATTGGTGGCTTCCTTCTTCTTGAGACTCCTTGCACTTTCTCCTTTGGTTGGACTATCCTTCAAGGTGGATTCTTCAACTTCTTCATGGGCTGATTTTTGGTTTGGCCTTCCTTCTCTTTGTCTTCATCTTCATCCTTTGGCTTCGCTCCCGGTCGTCTTTGATGGAATAGGCTGTTATGAGCTCTCCTAGCTCTTCTTCTTTCACATGATCTCTCCCTTGCTCTTTGCCTCTTCACATGGCTTTCAAGCCATTGTCCATGTCTCCTCCTTGGTTGTCAACCTCTCCATGTGGCTGAAAATATCCCTGAGAGTCTCCACACGACTCTTCCATAAGCACTCATTCAATAGAGTGCTCATGGAACTCTTTGATAGTTCTTTCTTTCTCTTCATACCTACACTTCCAAGAATTCTTGGTGGAAATCTCAAAACAACATAAACAAGAAGATTTTACCTCCCATTTTGAAGCATTCCTTTGAGTAATGTCCTCCTTAGTTCTCCAAAAATTTAGTGCTCTAACTCTCCATCGAGTGAGATTCTTCAACCTTGCTGAAATCTTCATACCTTGGATTTCCCTTCGGCTTCAACTTTGTTGAGTAATCCTTCTTGCTCCAACTCCTCCTCAGTGAGCCATTCGAATACTCAAGCTCCTTTGATTGAGCTTTACTTCAATAAGGAACAAGATACCTCCAATATTAGCTTGTCTTTGACCAGGGTGACTTTTGTGATGCCTCCTAGCTCACCTTCCTTCTTGAGTCCTTGACTCTTCCAAAGTGCTCTTTAGCACTCTTCACTTTGAAGTGAATCTCTCGTCCACTTGTCTTGGTCGAGGGCTTCAACAAAACAATAGAGCAATAAGGAATGGGAGATATAACTTAGGCTTCTTTTTGAGCCTTCCTTTCTTTTGAGATTTCTTCTTAGCCTTCCCTTTGTGAAGCTTTTCCAAGCTTTCTTCTTGTAGCGCTCAAGGCTTCTCCCTTGAGGCTTTCTTTTCTTGTGAAGCTTTTAAAACTTCTTTCTTGCATCCCTCTTATTTTTGAAGCTTCCTTCTTGCAGCCTTCTTTATTTTTGAAAGTTCCCTTTTGTAGTCTTCTTCCGGTTGGATTCTTCTTGATAGATAGTTCTTTTATTTGAACCTTTGATTGCTTGCAATGAACCTGTAGATTACTTCAAACAATAGCTCAAATGGTTAGCTACTCTTACTAGAGTATCTCAATATATACGTGACCTTGAGCTCTTCAAGCTCTGATGGGTTTCGACAAACCTCCCCTAGCCTCGATAGCTTTACATAAGCTTGTAGCTAGCCAAGATTGGTGCTGATATCATGTTGAAAATCGGGTTTTACATGCAGTAAAGTGGTGAGCCCACAACCGAGGTGTATGGATCTCATTTTTCACACAACAAATTATCACTTAATTTATTTGTACCTGTAAATCGTTGGCTCCACATGACTACAAGCTTATCTTCAACCACATGATTCATACATGATCCACATAGGCAATACATTGAGTTACCACAAAATGTCATTACATCAATACCTCAGCCTCATACATACAGCTTCACTCTTAGAATGTCAACGACCATGTGACTTAACTCTAAATGCTAAAGGATTTGATCAGAAAATGATAATCTCATGGGCATATGATTTTATGAGTTCTCTCTTTTTCAACAGTAGACAATTCATATCAACGTGCCACACATACTTTGCATAAGTTACATGTGAGAATCTAAGAAGAAGATAATTGGAATCTATATATCAGAGATGACAATCAACTTAATGAACAAGTGCTTATACACCTGTGATTTATTTGAGGGTCACATGAGAATAATATGATCATCCTTGTTTGTCTGCATATTTATAAACCCGATCCCGACAATCAATTTAAATACACAAGAGCTCATAGATATAATGATAAAGTGTGATTGGTTGGGAGCCACATGACTGTCAAACTATTAGTGTCAATCAATATCAAGTTATAATTAAGCAAAGATATCTTTCTGCACATCTGTGAGAAGCGAATACATATCACATGTACATAAGCCTAACCTTTCCCAACAATGCATAACCAGACATATCTATCTGCACATCTCCAAACTCAATTCTAGAAACAAGAAACAAAACAATCGAGACCTTTTTCGAGACCTCTATAGTGCTTCTTGATTCTGTTTCTCATTCATTAAATTAATATCATGTACACTCATCATACTATGTTCATCACATAATGTCTTTTGCAAGCATATCACGTTTTCTATTCATGCATGTGGACAACCATTAAATACAACTGTGTAGATCATACAAAAAACATTTTGTATGCTTCACATAAAAAACAGTTGCAACTTCAATATCACCTATGGACAATATGACGAATCCATATACCTGGTGCCTTCATGCATGTGGATAAATACAAAACTGTTATCTCTATAAATCATACAACAAAAACTGTTTGTATGTTACAAATAGAGGTAAGTTGCAACTTCAATATAACCTGTGAAAGTATGATGAATCCATATGTCTGCCTTCATGCATGTGGATAAATCTTTGTAGTGCAATATTTCTTAGCTTCTCTAATCTTCTCGCTTGATAGACCCGATGGAGTCTTCTTGAATTTTGTAGTATCTACGAAGAAAATCTTCCCCAAATTCTAATTGGATTGAAATGATATTTTACCTGCTCGCTGCAATAACAATCTATTCATGAATCGGCATGTTGTTCGATAAGTGTGCCTGCATCAACTTCAATAAGGAGATGTTTGACTATTTATTCATCTTGAATAAATGCCACAGTATTCGATAAGTGTGTTGATAGAATAAGAAGATAATATTATACTGAAGGTAATACAAGATACAAGAGAGAGTGATACAACAGATGCAATTCTATAAAGTGCCGCTTATCATTCTTCATGTACAATAGTCTATTTATATACTTGTCTTCTTCGCGGTGCGATCTTCCTAAATCATAAGGGTGATTGCATATGAATAGATTTGCACACGATCAAGTTTCCTAAATCTATGGCATGGAAAGATGAAACGTCAAGATTGCATGAAATAAGGAGAGCATTCCTTTTACAAGACTTAACATAAAGTGTTAACTATAAGAGCTTGTTTATATGGATTGGCTATGAGAAATGAATAAGAACACGTTCCTATAAAGAAAAGTGTGGGGTAAACTCTAAGTAAAAAAAAGTATAGCTAGAGATATGAGAGGGTACTCTAAATGATGTCTTAGAGCTTCATTGAAGCTTGCTACTTTTCAACACACTTGAGCCTGCCCCCTATAGGGAATATTATCATATGTGCAAACAACTCCTCACATCCTATAATGGGAGTTTGTAAGATCATTTTGACTAGTGTTGATGGTGTTTCTTTTACATTCTTAGATGCATTGTATGTGCCATGGATCAGGAAAAAATTATTGTCATTTTCAACATTAGCTAGGATTGGCTTGGTTGTCAAATTTGTTGATGAGAGGTGTAGAATTCATGATCTTTCAAATGGTGATGTCATTCTTGCTTCTTGCTTGAGAAAACTTGTAAAGATGTATGTGAAGACTGTATTTTTAACAAAATGCATTGTTCTTCCTTATTAAAGGTAGTTCAATTAGAGCTACTCATAAATTGTAGTTTGTTCATAGTGATATCTGTGGTCCTATCCAAACACCTTCTTTTGGGAACTACCTTTAGTTCATGACATTCATTGATATTTTTTCTAGGCATGCATGGGTTTATCCATTGACAACAAATTCTAAAGCCTTTTTGTGCTTCAAAGAGTTTTTGGTTATGGTTGAAAAACTATCAACATGTAAATTAGGCACCCTTCGTTTTGATTGGGGGGATACATGTTTCAGATTGTAATGCATTTATGGATAAGCATGTGATAAAACATTAGTGTAAAGTCGTATAAACCTCAAAAAAATGAAGTTACAAAAAGAAAGAAAAGGTCTCTCATGGAGATGGCAAGGTGTATGGTCATAAGTCAGGCTTTACCACATAGCTTCTAGCTTGAGGCTATTATGTTTGCATCATATGTACTTAATAGGTGTCCAAAGCATTGCAATCTATCACTCCAAATGAGGCTTGGCATGGTTGCAAGCCATTTCTCATCTTCGTCTCTTTGTCTATGTGGCATACACATTTGTGTCTAAACAACAATGTAGGAAATTTGATGATAAAGTAGTGAAATGTATTTTTGTTGGGTACAATTTTGAAAGCAAATGCTATCATCTATATCATTGAAAAATTAAATGCATTATGGTTAGCCGTGATGTTTTATTGTTGAAGATGCAATTCAGACATTATTTTTGTGTATTAAAGAGACATCAATTAGCTCCAAAGATGTGTATGATAGTTTATTGCCTCTTTTTATAGGTGGACAATCAAGTTCTCATCCAAATGAGGCAATTTCTTAGCTTTTATAGGTTCCACATGATGATGTAGATTATTCCATTTCTGATGTAGATTTACATGATGCACTTGTTGATGAGAGAGCTGATATAGAGGAGTCAAAAACTATGCCTAAATGGATTGTAGAAACTTTAAGAGATAGTAAATTAGATGCATGTTTGTCATATCATACGCGTTTAGGATCTCATAGTGCTTCCTTTGCATTAGATTGCTATGCAATGGCTGCTTCTAGTCTTTGTGATGAGAATGAGCCTATTTCTTTTAATGAAGCAAAAAATTCAAAAAACTGGATGACTACTATGCAATTAGAATATGATGCTATTATGAAGAATGGTACTTGGCCTTTATGTGATTTGCCTTTAAGCAAAACGGCCATCAACACTAAATGGGTACCCAAGATGAAGCATAAACTCGATGGAAGAATTGACATGTATAAATCTATGCTTGTGGCAAAAGGTTATGCTCAAGAGAGAGGCATTGATTTTGATGGGACTTTGTACTTGCATGCCAAATGAAAATCGTTTGTAGCATCTATGCAGTTGCAAATAATCATGGTTGGAATGTACATCAATTGAACATTAAAACTATATTTATCAATGGTGAATTACATGCAAAAGTGTATGTATTTGAGCCCCATGGTTTTGTGCAAAAAGGGAATGAAAATAAAGTGTGGAGGTTGAAAAAGGCATTATATGGTTTGCATCAAGCACCACATGCTTTGTATAAAAAGATAAATGACTACTTGATTGCACATGGTTTTGTGAACAATCCAACTAAGAGCACCTAATATGTTAAGCATGAAGATGATGTACTTCTGATCATTGTTGTGTATGTTGATGAAAATGTGTATTGAAATAATGATGTTCTCTTACCAGTTTTCTTTTGCACATGTATTTGAGCTTTTGTGTATTTAATGTGACCTATCCTTTTATGAAATAGGTATAGATCCACAAATATTCTATCTCCATAAGTGATATAAATCACTTTGTTGCTTGGTTTTTTAATGTCCAAAGTGAACCTACTTCCTTATCTTCTTCCTCTCATGAAAATATTCAAGCATTCCTTAGGTTTTTGTCCAATAGACTGAATTTCTAGTTAAGCTTCACTTGAAACCCTTTTCAACCATTTGAGCTATTAATATTAATTCCTTTATTATGCTAGGAATTGGCAAAAGCACCTTTCATTGAGATTCTTCTTCAAATTTGATATCACCTACACAATGAATGATGTGTGCTATGTTGTCTCATGTCTCCACTTACCCTTTTTAATGAGATACCTAGAAAAAAAAATAGAGGTTGTCCGTATGCTTTGAATTATTGGAATAATACATATTTACAAAGTGTCCTTGCGTACCACCTATCTAACATCCATTTTCAGTGTGGTTGTAGAAATTGTCGGATTAACCTCTACGTCTACTCCTTTCTCTTACTATACTATCCACGTATAAATTAAGGTTGATTGATTTCGATCTTGATTTTATTTATTTTCCTTTTCTACTTTGGAATCTCATTCTACCTCTTTACTATCTCCCTTATTCCTCTACGTGAAAATAATAGCTTGTTTTGCCCTTGACTTGACTTAAAACCTTCAGATTGAGCTCCTACACGTTCATGAATGAGATACGTTGAGCGGATTCAAATAGATTTTCATTGACATTTACTAAGCTGCTAAATGGTAACCATTTGTAACCTTCTCTAAAAACCATTTATAGTGTGGTCGTGATCTTAAGTCCAAGCTTGAAAGTCAAATTAGAAGCATCAAATCAAAGCCCAGCTAAATTAAGTTTAATTTCAAATATTAATATTGAGTATGTAGGTGATTTGTGCAAAATAAGGAGAAATCATCAAAACAAAATTGATCACCATTGAGAGGATTTCAAGGGAAATGTGTTGCTGATATTAAGTTATCTAGTGATCTCTATCCTAGAGACATCTCACATCACATTTTGATGCCTGATTGTTTGGACTTGTATATGTACATTAATGTCTAGCATAGTCCATTGATTTTTGATCTCCATAATCTTTACACCTACAAAAGATGTCAGTGCAAACATCAATGACAAATCTTTGAAATAATGTGTATCAGTAGATGAAAGTATTTAACTCTACGCATGTGAATGCAATATATATGTATGCATATGTATGATTATAGCTAATTGCTTGTACATGTGAGTAAGTATGTGTATGTGGGCATATATAATGTGCATAACTGGATGAAAGTATTTGATTCTACACTTGTGAATGCATTATATATGCGTGCATATGTGTGAATATAGCTAATTGCACGTACATGTGTGTAAGTATGTGCATGTGGTCGTATAAGAGCGAATCATAGACTTGTGCAACTATATATATATATATATATATATATATATATATATATATATATATATATATATATATATATATATATATATATATATATATATATATATATATATATATATATATATATATACCAAAGCATGGGTGTCTGAATATACATTTCATGCGTGTGAATTTGTGTGATTTTATGTCGCACATAAATGTGTGTTTGAAGTTGCACGTGCATATGTTTTTGATTGCAGATGTGTGTGCATGCACACATCTATAATCGCAAATGTGTATATGAATGTATACATGTGCTCGTGCATGTGTACATACGTGTGTGCCTGTTTGTAACTAAGCATGTGTCTATATGTGCAAAATAATGCATTCCACTGTGTGTATGTCTGCATTCAGATGTATATACTTATGCATGTATGCATGTCATGCATAATTACATACGTATGTAGGATTAAAAATATACATGTTCACCTGCAAATGAATATCTATGTGCATATGTTCCTATATATGCATATGTATGTGTTATTGTGTGTGTGCATGATAAGCATAAAAATATAATATGGATGAAATAAGTGTAGGTTTTAGTGCATGTATATACATATGATTGTGTGTGTACATAACACACACACACACACACACACACACACACATATATATATATATATATATATATATATATATATATATATATATATATATATATATATATATATATATATATATATATATATATATATATGAGTTATGGGAAAATTTAGGGCATGACTTTAAAAAGGGAAAAAATTATATGTGTCTCTTGGGGAGGATATCAAGGTATTTGAGGAAGGAAACGAAGGAAGTCTAGAGCTTTTGAAGGGAAAACTTGAGTTTTTAGAGCCAAAAAGGAGGGAAAGGAACACGTGTTGAGGATTTTATTTTTTAATCCTCCATGTATGGAAGAGAATTGGAAGATGTCAGTCTACTCGAATTGGGAAACCTTTTTTTTTATAGTCATAAGAAAGGGATGGAATTAGAAAATGCCATCAGATACAACCTATACCACCAAAGTTGTTGCTATATCCAAGTTGCAAGAAACTTTTTTCTCGAATCTTGAAAAGAGAAGGATCTCAAGAACTCTTGGAAATGGAATCAAGAGAGAGAATGTGAACCGAAATTAAGAAACCTCTCTTGCAATAATTTAATTTCCTACTTTTTTCTTCATCAAATCCTTCATTAATGATATCCTTAGAAAGCATTACTGCACACCATCAAGCCATGGAAAAGATGACATCTCTTTGTAGGAAACCATTAATGCTTGCAACTTTGGGAACTTGTAGGCATGTCACGAACCCTCAAACAAGAGATGGTTCCAAAAGGAGTAGAGAAGCCATAAGATTGGCCGTCTAGATTCTACTTGCTTGGAAACATATAATTAGGACTTGAATAGTGCAAGATCACTATGGAAATTTATGCCATGCTCTCCAAAAAAGCGAGATTGAGTTGGCTACAACTTGAAAGATTGGATAGTGTCTATGGACCCATGATTATGCAAGTTTACATGAAGCACTCAATGATTGATGATGAAGCCTTCCAATCCTTGAAATTGAGGGTATCATCAAGATGGGTACTTAGAGATGAACATGAGATTGCCATCAATCTCATATCCAATATTAGGTAGTGTTACTAAATAATTCTGGTTTAGGAGTTCTTGTTCAAGATCTTCACACGACTTTGGCTTCTCATGAAAAATGCATTCTCTTGTCTTGGTTTTGTCATCTTGGAAATCATGTGGTCACTACAAGCACTACCAATATACCATGTAGGATGTGTGCTAAATTTGCATTTGAACTATACATCATGTGAAAATTTGTATTTTATGAGGTCGTTAAGGTACTAGCATAGCTAGCTTGGTTCCTTTTATATCCTTGACTACCATCTTCATTTCCATTGGATTATCAATATCTTGCAAAGTATCCTCTCTTGCCATAATTGTAGCATTTTCCACTTGATGCATCTCTTCCTTTAGTTTTTAATACATTTCCTTTGTTTATTCCTTTTCTTCTTGCTCCATAGGTTTGATTTTCACCTTCTTCAGATCTTGAGGTTGTATTTGATCTTCCTCTCCCATCAACTTGAGCATTTTCTCCACCTCTTTTTTCTTGTTCCTTACTTGCATAAGAAAAATATTCTTGATTCGTCTTTGATTGAGATCCTCCTTGGTTCATGCCTCAATCAAACTTAATGAGTAATTGATCATATTCAAGCAAGTCGATGCTCAGATATATGAATGTGGGAAATGCATTCCATCTCTCATCCTCTCTTAAGCCATTTGCAAGTAACTTCATCTTCACTATGTAATACTTTATGTTTTTAGATTGAGGTCTTCCCAAGATTATTTAGATCATTCTTTAGCTGAATTTTCCTTGTCTTTGTGGAGGATGAATATAGTTTTTCAAGGGTCTTCAAACTCTCCTTGGATGTATCCAAGGTGCAAGTATTGTATGTGCCCAATCATGCTATTACTAATGTGTTTGTGAAATATGAATTGAATCATTCTACCCCTTTCTATCCATCCATTCAAGGATTTAATATGACACTCAAATGTAGGATCATCTACATATAAAGCATTGAATTTTTTCCACTCACTCAATAGTACAAAATAGGCATTTTTGGACATGTACTTCTATTGATATTTTTAGTTTACACTTGCACATACCGATTGGTATGAAAATGTAAAAAACATATAGGCATTGCAACATGTCTAAAGGCATATGGGCATTTAACAAATAGTTAGTGTACCAGTTGTTAATTAATGTATCATCAACCCGTCAATATGATGGTCTACATACATATCCATATGTCCATTAGAAGTTGAACACAAGAAAAATGATATTTTTTATGTTACTTACAATACAAGGAAACATGGAATCAGTATATACATCATTATATTTGTCAATATACACATGGATATTGAAAGAAATATGCTCCTCGTCCTATGTAGGCTTATGTGAGCCATTGAAAGATTATGTGGGAATGTGTATGCATAGATCTACACAACATGAACCTGCATAGGTTTAATCACAACAATAATAGGAAATCATGACATGTGTGAAGCTGAATAGCCTCATAACCATAAATTTGCGCATGCCTATAGACCTATGCATGCATAGATCTATAAAATATGAACTTGCCTAACCATATTCATAAAAATAATAATTGACTATAGCTTGCATGAAGCTAAGAAAACCTCATAACCATAAACTTGTGCATCTTGTATGCGTTTGCATGCATAAACCTATATAAAGTGAACTTGCATATCCATAATCATAACAATTAAAGTATTTACAATACATGAACTACAATTGCATCACAACCTTAAACTTGTGCATTCCATAAGAACATCAACCTGCATAATCATAATCATGCAGACTTGTGCACGTATACACCTATACTATATGAACCTATGCATTTATAATCATAACAAGAAAACCATAAACATTACCTTCATGAGCTACAATAAAAACATAAGAATAAAGTTTTCATGTCCATACAATAACATCATAACAATAAACCTATGCATAATGATGTAGTAAACTAACATCATAACCATAACTACATAAAGCTCAAACAAATACCAAAATTATAACCTTAATCCTCTACAAATGGAATATAAAAAGTTGAGTTGAGAATACAAGGAACGAAAGGCCACATCTTATGTATAAAATGCTAAATAATACATAACATCTCTATGATGCAAAAACAAGGTAAATCCATTATTATATTGTTGCATATTTAAAATGATAAATATATTGATGGAGTATCTAGATATGATGATGGAAGCGATCATGGTGGTATAGATGAAACAACACCACCATAAAATCCACCACCACGTGATGAACAAGGGCACCATACTTGATTTGATGAGCCTCTAGATGATCTAGTGGATCTATGATCTTGTCCTTGACTAGACACTCTAGAACTAGAACTCTCATGATACTATGGAGATGTGGTACCCACATGTGTGCTCTTCCCTATAGAAGGAAGAGCATGTGGAAGTGACTGAGAAGGAGTGAGAGAAAGATTTAGAAATGTGGATATCATAGCCATCTATATCTTTGGAAGAGCTAGTTAAGATAAGATGTCGGGAAAAAAAATATAAATCACTATGATTAATAAAAAATAAATAAATTTCAATAAAAAAAAAAAAGAAAAATATTCTCACATAGTAAATCACATAAATAAATCATCATATAAAATTCTCCACTTATTAATCCACATCCAAATCCAATCTCGAAGTTTTTTTATTCTACTCCAAAGGTACCGAATCTCTATCATCATCTATTATAGTATCATTTTCTTCGATTGCTCAAGTATCTTCATGTTCTTGTTGAGCAGTAGGTTCCATCATGTCATGCATTACACTTGAAGGAGGTATTTGACCTAAAATCAAGTTCAATTTTTGATACCTCATGATCTTCAAATATTTTTTTATTTTTTCGATCCAATTATATGACATACCACATACCAAAACCTCTGATCTATTGATATATTTAGGTAATGATGTGTGTGATCACACTAGGACTGTCGTGGCACTTTTTTCCCTCTTTAGGAGTTTTTTCCCCCAGCTTGTATATATGCCTATAAACCTAAAGGGTTACTTATCTTTATACATTCTATTGGTAATACATTCAATATTGAGTGTTGCACTCCAAGATTCTTCTTCTTCCTTGTCCTATTCAAGTGCTTTCGCAAACATCAAACTCCAACAATTCGTATCACAGCAGGTTCTTGCTTCATCCAGGGCATTTTTCTACACCCGTTAGATCACAATATCAAAATTGCATGAAATTTGGTGAGCATACTCAAGGCAATTAGGAGTTCAAACAGCTTTGGTCTATGCTTTCAAAATTGTGATTTGCTTGTTTGGCCTCTGAACGCACTATGGTAGAACTTGTGTAAGAAATTTTTTCTTTTTGTGCCAAAGATATATACAGGTTTCGATTCGCCACTATAAGCTCCTCAAAGTCTGCTACAAGTTTAGTAGAACTTGAGAGGATAATTTTGTTCAACTTTTTGAATTATAATCATTTTTGTACATCAGGGTATTTTAGCTAGTGTCCATGACTAAAAGGAGTGATGTATTCTGTATGTTGGCTATTGAGGATAAAATGGATGGTACCAATTATCCATTATGATCTTATATGATGGATCATGTATTGGTTCGAAAAGGACTATGAAATATTGTGCACAGTGTCAAAAAACATCCTATTACACTTGCAAACATAGTTGTTGAATGTGATGTAGATGGCATTGAAGATGGTATTATTCTTCAAGTTCCTATTCGTGCTTCAATTCTTGCTGCATATACTATAGAGCAACTTTATTAGGATGGAAAAAGTGCTCAGACACAAGCATTGATAGCCTTCTCTATCAAACATGTCACTATTCCTCACATTTGCTCTTGCAAAATAGCAAACGATGCTTGGGATGCACTCACCACCCTCTACTAGGCAAGGAATGAGGCTCACGTTGCTTATCTCCAAAAACAGTAGGAGAGTGAGCTCATGAATGAAGGAGACTCCATGGATTTTTTTTGATACAGATCAAAGATTTGAAGGAGCATTTGATTTCTACTGATGAAGTCTTGCCTGACAGTTCACTTGTGCAGACTCTTCTGAATGGTCTTCCAGATTCATATAAGAGTTTTGGTTCTATTCTTTGATTGATGATGAAAGGCAATCGAAATGCCTTAACATTTGAGGAGTTAGTCTCTGTTGTGTTGTAGGATGATCAGTCTAGGTAGAATAGGTCCATTATGCATGTTGCAGATCAAGCTTTCTTGCCTAGTTAGAAGGGCAAAGGTAAATGGAGCTCATCTTCTAGTAAGCAAACATTTGCTAATTCTGCACAATAAAAGAAGGATGACTTAGATGAGAAGAAACCAGGAAAGCAGAAATTGTTTTGCAAATATTGTAAAGGAAATGATCATTTGATAAAGAGTTGTGCAAAAGTGGCTACAAAAGAGGCAAAGAAGAAAGATTCTAGAATGGTTGTTGTAGAGGCCTCTACACCCAAAACAGAGTTTGGTAATCTTGTGTTGAATGAAGAATGGACATTTACTATTGTTTGCAGTTATGAACCATCTTCCCATGAAGAATGTATGTCTAGAGTGGACTCAGATGTTTGCCTAATGTATGTCTAGAGTGGACTCAGATGTTTGCCTAATGTATGTCTAGAGTGGACTCAGATGTTTGCCTAGTACTTTGATAGTGGGGCAACCAAACATATTACCTCGTAGTGAAATTTCTGCACTTCACTTGAGCCTGCCCCTTCAGGGAATACTCTCACATGTGCCAACAACTCCTCTTATCCTGTCATGGGAGCTGTTAAGTTCATTCTCACTACTACTAATGGTAGTTCTTTTACATTGTTGGATGCTTTATTTATGCCACGGATCAAGAAAGATGTGTTATCAATTTCATCATAGCCAATATTCGCTTGGTTGTGAAATTTATTGATGACAAATGTACAATGCAGGATCAGTCAAATGGCGACATTATTATTGCTTTTGGAATTTTATGTCATGGGCTACATAAGCTCATAGATTATGAAAAATCTATGAATGATTCAACATGCAATTCAAGATTCTCAAGCTATTTCAAATGCAAAGCTTTTCCATGCATGCTTTGGTCATTTGAATTTTGCTAGTTTTCTACAGTTGTAGAAATATGAAATGTTGTCCTCTATACCCAAACTTGAGGCACCTCGTAAACATGTCTATGAAGGCTGCATTTTGGGAATAATGTAGCATTCTTCCCTCCCTAAAGATCGTTCAAACAATTTTTGGTTTTAGCTAAAAATGTGTCAGCATGTAAAATGGGCACCCTCCATTTTGATCGAGAGGGAGAATATATCCCTTTTGATTTTAATGCATTTTTGGCTAACTGTGGGATAAAACATTAGTTTATAGTGCCGTATAGACCTCAATGAAATGGAATTGTTGAAAGGAAGAACATGTCACTTATGGAGATTGTGAGGTGTATGGTCAAGAGTAAGGCTTTACCACATAGTTTCTGGCTTGATGCTGTTTTGTGTGTAGCATATGTACTTAACACATATCCCACTAAAGCATTGTAGTCTATCACTCTCTATGAGGCCTCGCATGGTCATAAACCATCTATTGCTCACTTGCATGTCTTTGGTTGTCTAGCATATGCATTAGTGTGTGAACAACAACACAAGAAATTGAAGAATAAAGGAGTGAAATATATTTTGTTGGCTAAAATAATGAAAGCAAAGGCTATCATGTGTATCACCCACATACTAAACACATTTTGCTTAGTCGTGATGTTGTTTTTGTGATAGATGCTATTCAGCCATTACTTTCATGTACTAAGGAGACAATAGTTAGCTCCAAAGATGTGTGACACTTTGTTGCCTCTTTTTATAGGTGGATAGTCTCGTGCTGGTCCAAATGAGGCAATTTCTTAGCCTTCACAAGGTTCACATGATGATGGAGATCATTCCATTTCTGATGTAGTTCTAGATGATGCACTTATCGATGAGAGAACTAATATAGAGAGCCCAAAACTATGCCTAAATGGCTAGTGGAGACTTTGCAAGATAGAAAATTAGATGCAACCCTATCATATTGTACTCATTTAGGCTCTCATAGTTCTTCTTTTGCATCACATTACTATGTTATGGCTGACTCTAGTCCTTGCAATCAGAATGAGTGTGTTTCATTGGATGAAGCACAAAATTCGAAAAATTGTATGGCTGCTATGCACTCAAAATATGATGCTATCATGAAAAATGGTACCCGATTTTTATGTGACTTGGCTCTTGGAAAGAAGGCCATTGGCACTAAGTAGGTATACAAGTTGAAGCATAAGCCTTATGGAAGAATTGATAGGTATAAGACTATGCATGATGCAAAAGGTTATGCTCAAGACAGAGGCATTGGTTTTGATGATACCTTTGCTCCTACATGTCGAATGAATACTATTCGTGGCATCTCTGCACTTGCAATTCTTTATGGTTGGAATGTACATCTACTGGACATTAAAAATACTTTTTTGAATGGTGACTTGCATCAAGAAGTGTATGTTTTTCAGCTCCATGGCTTTGTACAAAAAGGGCATGAAAACCAGGTGTGCAGTTTGAAAAAGGCATTATATGGTTTGAAGCAAGAATCTCATGCCTTGTATGAAAAGATACATGCCTAATTTATTGTGCATGGTTTTGAGAAGAGTGTAATTGAGATCATCTTATATGTTAAGCTTGCAAATGACGTGCTACTGATCATTGTTGTCTATGTTGATTACATGCTTCTCACTAGTCCTATGAGAAGCATATTGTTAATTTTAAGGCTCATTTGCATGCCTCATTTGAGATGTCAAATTTGGGGCATTTGCATCATTATTTTGGTATGTAGTTTATGCAAGTTGATGGTGGAATAGCTTTGTTTCAAACAAATATATTGACACACTATTATAGCATTTTGGCCTTGAAGATTGCAAAACTATTGCCACTCCTATGGAAACACATTTATGGTTGATTCTTCATGATGTTGGAGATGCATTTGATGCTTCTCTGTATCAGCAGGCTGCTAGATGCTTGATTTACTTATGCATTACTCGGCTAGATATTCAGTTTGCTATCTCACAAATGAGGAGGTTTATGCGTTGTGCAAGCGTCAAGCATTGGTAGACAATTAAGCACATCTTTCGCTATTTGAGTTGTATCTGACTACTTGGATTGTTTTATCCCAAAGGGGATCACTACCCTAGATTTACATGCTTTTTGTGACTCTAACTAGGCTAGTTTCTATGATACTCATGTCCACCAGTGGTTTTTGCTTCATGCATGGTAGCTTATGCATATCTTGGTTGAGAAAGAAGGAGCCTACTATGGCCACTTGTAGTTGTGAAGCTGAGTATAGGATAGCTTTCACTGCAAGTGTTGAGTGTGTGTGGCTTAGATGGCCTATGGCTGATTTGGATGTTGGTTAGTCTTCTACCACCACCATCTTTACTGATAGTCAAAGTGCAATGGTATTTGCAAAGAACCTTGTGTTCCATGCTTGCACTTAGCACATTGAGATGCAATATAATTATGTTAGGGAGAGGTTCTCTGCTGGAGAGATCAATTTGGCATATGTGCCCACAAAAGAGAAGATTGCAGACCTTTTAACAAAGGCTCTGCCTAGGGAGAAGATTGAAGCTTTCCACACAGCTTTGGGCCTACTTCCTTTAATGGGATGATTCCACATAGCTTGGTAATTCCTTATACATGAGTGCAAGTCCTTGTTCACCGCATCACTCTGACGTGGGATTTATTGGTATATTTAGGTAGTGATGTGCGTGAACACACTCGGACTATCGAGGCATGTTTTCCCTCGGCTTGTATATATTCCTATAACCCCAACATGTTACTTATCTCTTTGTACTTCTCTTGGTAATACATTCAGTATTGTGTGTTGTGCTCCAATCTTCGTCTTCTTCCTTGTGCTATTCATGTGATTCCATAGACCTCAAATGCCAACATGATCATTATTATCTGTCACATAAGAAATATGTTCCTGTTCTCAAGAAATGAAAACATGTCATGATCATCAAACCAAGAGTTTTTTGAATATATTTTTATGAAATCGACAGGGCTTTTTTGTATAGTTTCATTTTGACAAAAGTAATAAACCACTTGACATCAAATAAAATCATATTTAACCACCAAAGATAAATCTTCTAGGAAGCTTTTTACCATACAAAATTTCATATGGTGCACGCCTAGTAGTGCTATGTGCTGTGTTATTATATGCAAAGTGTAGTAAAGGAAGTTTCACATCCCAATTAGTTGGATTATCTAAAGAATAATAATGTAATAAATATGAAATTGTAATATTTGTAGCTTCACTTTGCCCATTAATTTTAGGATAAAATGCACAACTAAAATCTATTTTAGAACCTAAATTTTGAGATAATGCAACCCAAAAGTGATTACAAAAACAAACATCTCGATCTAGAAGAATAACTTTTTGAAAATCGTGATGTGGAAAAATACATTTAATAAATAACTTAGCAACTTGAGGTGTAGAAAGAGTCTTTTTGCAGGGAATGAAATATGCTTGTTAACTAAATCTATCAACAATTGTCCAAATCATATCATTATGAGATGAAGTTGTAGGAAGATCAATATTAAAAGCCACAGATATTTGTTCCCATGGTCCATTAGGTATGGGAATTGGCATTAATAATCTAAAATTTTTACGATGATGTCGTTTCACATGTTGACACACAACACAATGGGAAACATAGTGTTCAATATCCTTTTCCATATTTGGCCTAAAGAAAAATTCTTCACATGTAGAAATAATACTTTGTATGCCCCTATGACCCATATACGATGGTTCATGCATCTCTTCTATAGAAAATTCTTTAAAACCTTGTGTGATGCATAACTTGTGTTGGAAGTAAAAGAATCCATTATGAAAAGTGTAGCAATCCTCACTAAGTGTTGTAGAATTATTCAAGGCATTGTATGTTTGTGAAAAATACAAATCAAATGCATAAGTAGGAATCATGTCATAAAATTAATGGATATGAATAGCATAAATATTATTGATTGAAACAATATCTTTTTGGGGGGATGGGAAGCGACTAAGGGCATCGACTACAACATTAGCTTTTCTAGGTTGATATTGAATCATAAGCTAAAACTTTTGTATGAGTGAAGCCCATTTAATGTGTCTATATTCAATCAGCGATTGATTTGATAAATGCTTAATAGCATGTTGGTCTGTTTTGATTAGAACTTTAGAACCCATAAGGTAATGTTTCCAAATTTTTAAAGCATGCACAACAGCCAAAAGTTCCTCATCATATGTACTATAATTCTTTTCGGAAGGTTTAAGTTTCCTACTTTCAAATGCAATGGTATACTTTATGGAATAATGGAATGTTATATGGATTTTAATGTCTTGAGGGTTTTAATATCATTTGTGTTTTGATTTAGCAGGTGATGACTCATGAGGGTGTGAACGCATGTGGACTTATTCATATATTTTTGCAGATATTTAGAAGAATATATAGAAGATAGTATTTTAGTTATTTTTTGTAAAAATAGATCGCTTTAGAAAGTGACATTTTTGTAAAGATAGTAGATGATTTTGTAAATAAAGCAAATTTTAATAAAAGAACGCTTTTTGAAGCACCACCCTCATGTATCTTCTATTGAAGAGTTAATGAAAAATACCTATAAATACACATGCTCTAATAGGCTCATCCATCAGCATTGTCGGGAAGATTTGCACCTTCTAGTTGATGCCCAGGGAAATTAAAACAATTTTATTCATGAACTCTAACCCTTATATAATGTTGTTGATCAGGTGTTTTGCTTGCAACTAACCACTTTGTAAGAGCTTACAAGTACAAAGTTATGGGTTAATGATAAGGTTCCAAAGGGTTCCAATGGGTTAATGCTAGGATTCCAATGGGTTTCAAAGGGGTTCTCAAGGGTTTTTAGTGTGTTTATGTATCTTAAGGGTGAAAGCATTTGATATTCAATTAATTTAATTTATAAATTAAACATTTATTTATTATAAATTAAATTATGATTTAACTAGCTAATTTCATAGTGTGTGTGAATATATACATTAAGGTCTTTAATTATTTAATCCCTTAATGTAAGCTTCAATTAGTTAATGAAATTTAAATAATAAGGCTAATTAAAATGATAATTAGAAATGGATAAATAATGTGTGGTGTGCATGGACAAGTAGTTAAAGAATGGTGATTATTGAATGCGTAATTAAAGTTGGGAAAAGGGAATAGTTAAAGATGTGGTGGATGAGTGTGTGTGAATAAATAGTGGTTCATAAAAGATGTGCAAATAACGTGAAAAAAGTGGATAGAAGAAAGAATGGTGTGTGAGTGAGGATATTAAAGTATGGTTGTGAGAGAAAAGCCAATTCAAGTGTGGTGGAGAAGTGTGGGTAAAATTATGGATAAAAATTAAAGCAAGTTCTAAAAAAGAGTGATAGACATAGGACTCTATATGTGTATATATATGTGTGTTAAGCTGTGTTCTCTTCTAATTTTTCTTTGCAGGTATTTGTCTTCTTGCTCCCTTTTTTTCCTTTCACTATAGCTTGTGAGAGTGCATTGGTTTTTTGTTCTTGCATCCTTCCCTCCTCTGTGTGACTTCTAGCATTGCATATGCAGATAGGAGATGAGAGAGAGTGGAGGAATTTAGAGAGAATTTTTAGAAAAGGGGAGTGTTACTACTCTCACTACAAACGGGGGAGGGGCCCTGATTTCATAGCTAGAGAGAGAGAGAGGGCAACTGCACACATAGGAAGCACGAGGGATGATGTGTCTTCTCTCACTACTGATGGTGATGCATTGCTGAGCTGGAATAAGATATCTTTTCTCACTATTGATGGCATAAGACAGTCAACACGTATCACACAGAAAGAGAAAGAGATTGTGAGAGAAAGGCCTTTCGGCTGATAACTGTCTGGCGACACGCGGCGAATTTCAAAGAGAGAGAGAGATAGAGAGAGAGAAAGAGAGAGAGAAAGAGAGAGAGAAAGAGAGAGAGAGTGTTTAAGTTTTTTTAAATTAAATGTTTTCGTTCCCTCCTTCCACGACATTGCACGTGGTAGCACCACAAAGAGAGAGAGAGAGAGAGAGAGAGAGAGAGAGAGAGAGAGAGAGAGAGAGAGAGAGAGAGAGAGAGAGAGAGAGACGAATAAAGATGCATCCATACACAAGTATGCTTACACATTAATCATTGAAACACATGCATTCATACACATGCACATGCATGCCAACATACACTCATGCACATGCTAGCATCACATTCACTTCTAAATGTATAAAATCATGCAAATGCATTGATTAAAATGTACCGACACTAATAATCATGCGTATATTCATTAGCTCATGCATCTACATACTTACTAACACACATATGCAATTAAGCATCCCATTCTTATATTCTTTTACCCATGTTAATTGAAAACAATTCTCATGCTCATACACTCTTATGCAAATACAAGCACGTATGCTCATGCATATTCACATAAAAATACTCTAATATGCATTTACATACACACATTCATGCATATACATTACACATATACATTTACATGCATCTATAAATGTATTAATCCATCTCTTATTTTCACATATGCATGCCCATATCCATACATGCACACATGCATACTAACGAATCCAATCATATGTATATGCATCAACCATTTATAAACATATGCATTAACTCGCTAGAACAAATTAATTATCTATAAACCAATTACTAAATGAAAATTTTCTCTTTCTCTCCTCTCTCTCACCCTCTCTCTCTCTCACTCTCTCACTAATACTCTCGTTCTATGCGTGCATCCAACAAATCTCTGTCCTATGCTATAGTCATGAAATCATTGTACCACCAAAAAGATCACGCCATCAATCTCTCTCTCTCTCTCATATATGAGTATATAAATGTCTGTGTTTGTGTGTATGCTATCATATAAGAGCATATAGATGCATGTGCATGAGAGTATGTGCATATGCATGGACAACTATGCATGGTTAGTATGCATATTCATATGCTTAAGTTAATGGGTGTATCTACACATAAGATTTAATGGTTTGGATGTGCTTGGATGCATAAATGTATGTTTGCATATATAGTTGAAA
The DNA here is from genome assembly GCA_020310875.1 of Ceratopteris richardii. Lineage (NCBI taxonomy): Eukaryota > Viridiplantae > Streptophyta > Polypodiopsida > Polypodiales > Pteridaceae > Ceratopteris > Ceratopteris richardii. Next base: position 141,604,675 of record CM035431.1, read on the forward strand.
GCATGAACATGTAGGCACATAAATGGGTTATAGCATATGATTCATATGCATGAGCATGTGTGCTTTCATTTACATTAGAGTGTATGAGGTATGCAAATGTTATGTGGTTTATGTCTTGTAAGTTTACTTATGATTCTTGTAACATTACTTATAATTCTAATGCTTCTTTGCAGACAAACATTGAAGAATTAAAGAGCAGTCAAAGTGAAGTGATCGGTGACGTGATAGATTGAAGACATTTCATCTATTTTATGTTACCCTTTAGTTTTCATATAGTCATTTTTCATTTGTATTAGTCATATTATCCTATATTTGTATTAGAGGAATTGATTTATTTCATTAGCTTTAGCAAATAATTTGTATGAAACAGATTTAGCATTAATATTTAATCAATTAATCATATTTCATGGTTTTGATGTCTTCTGAGCTGTCAAATAAGTCTAAAAATAATGAATTTAGGAAACATACTATATTTGAAAGCACTGAAGCTAGAACTGAGTTTGTAGAAGTAGTAATAGAAGAAGTCATTAAGGATCAAATTACTACAGAATCTTTAACTTCGTATGACCATTGTTTAAGTAAAATCTTAACTTTATTTTCCATTGTATCTCCTCAACCACAGAGTAGTGAAAACTTATTTCGGGCACCTCTAAATAGACACACTCATCCGAAGCCAATTGAAACCAAAGTAGAGGAGGTAATTAAAGGACAAATAACCAAAGAATCATTGATTTTACCATCCTATCAAGATGCTATTGCTAGATATAGGGCTGCACGTCCTTATGGTCCTTTGTTGCATAAATTATTAAAGTTTTTTTTGATAAGTAAACTTTAGTTTTTCATAAAAACAGGTAATTAAAATTGATTGTGTTTTTCAAAACCCGTTCTCTTCAAGTACCTGAGTCAGCTCGAGACACCCAACATGTGCCAACCGATCTGGTGGATGACCTGATCCATCATGGGAGCATCTGTAGGACCTAACATCGGTGAACCCGACGTGAACAATGACGATGCAACTCAGGACTTAGGACTTTAGTTTAAAGTTTTCATTGCATATGCATATCTACGATTCAATAATTGTTGCAGCATCATCTTCATCCTTGGGCAGTGTGGTTATCTCGTGAAATGTTGCATTCTTCTAGGTGTCGAGGGCTCATCTCTTGATCTGAGCACCTCCACGAAGATTGTCAAGTAGGTGATCCTCATCTGGCCACCCCTCTCATTGAACATTGAAAAATGAAACATTTTCACTCATACATAGAAAAAGATGTATTTAGAATTTGATTTAATAACAATCAATGTATCAAGAAGCACATAAGCACTTCTTTGAACCTCTTCCTCAAGCAATTCTAGGTATTCATATTTTACTAGTTTACATGCATTATATAAGTGAATAATGGGTAAAAAGGGATTGTCAAGATACACCACAAAAGACATAGATTTTAGTGTGAAAGCATTGATTGAAAAGAAATTCTTAGAATATGATGAGAAATTTCATGAGATGAACATATTTATCGAATCCAAAATCTAAAAAGTATTGTTTTTAACTCAAAACTTAGATGATTTTTTTGAAGATACTAAAACATTATGTAAAATTTTAAAAGAGATGATTGATCATGAAGTTTCAAGTTTGAAAAATAAGTTTGAGATTTTGTTTAATCAAGTAAAATAAGTTCAATCATGCAAGTGTGAACATGAACATCAAGTAAGAGTCCAACATATGTCTGCTAAACTTCTTGATAAAAACAATTTAATTGATCATAGAATATCAACACTTAGAGCTTCACATAGAAGATTCCATCAACCTAAAAGATGTTTCTGGTGTGATCAATTTGGCCACATGTTTTGGGATTGTATTACATATGAGAGTGCTTGTGATCTTAAATTAGTCACTACAGTCGAAAGGAAAATTTGTGATTACCATGTCCATTTACCTTTCCACTTGAACTTAGGAAGAGGAGGAATTAAAGAATATTTTTATCAAACGAGATCTAAGCCAAGATCATTTATAAAATGGAGACCAAAGAGATATCATGATAGGAAATCTTCTGAACAAGAAACTATGATACAAATTGAAAATCAAGTTAAATGTTTTGAAGCAAAGAAAGATGATCAAATAATATTGGATAAACAAAACGTTGACCAAATATTACATAGAAAATTGGACGAAGATGAACAAGAATATGAAAAGGCAATACGGTTGAAACAAAAACATGATGAATAATATGTGACATGTAATCCAAAGTTTCTAGAAAATGATAAATTATTTGATCAAAGAAAGGTTAAAAATTTGAAAGCTCAACTGAGCCATGATATGAAAAATCGAGAGAAAAATCAAAGTGAATATGAGAATATCAAACAAGAAAACTGGTGAGGATGAGAATATAATTAATGAACAAAAATTTAAAGAAATGGAAAAACAAATGATCAAAGATATTATCACACAAATTGAACAAAATATGAACAATTCATCAAAAACTTCTACAGCTTTAAGAGAAAATTTTGAACAAGATCCACGATGAACCGATACCAACAATGAAACATGAAGAGAATGAATGCATTTTGAATTATGCTAATTTATTTTTTTCCTTTGTGTGCATTTTCTTTTGCAGGAATGAAGGTAAATGCATGATTATGCAAATTAATTTTACTTGTATGACTAGATGTTGATGATTTTCGCAGGACTTTTGAAGATGATCAAATTATAGGTTTATGGAAAATTTAAAATGAAGTTGAAGAAGATTGATGATGCAGTTAATTTTAGGTCGTATTTATCTATGTTTAAAATTTTTTATGTTTCATCTATGCATATCACTTGCATTCATATTAAATTTAATTATCAAAATCTAGGATGAGACTTATTAAAATATGAAGGGAATCTATTTAGCCATACTAGGAAAACAAGCATAATTTATGTTTCTAAGTTTAGAGATTGAGTGGGAATTGTTATGGATGGAAGGATTTGTAATTCATTTCAGATTATGGAAGTAATTGTATATGTGTAGAAGCATATCAATGCATGATCTTGTCTGTGAGATCCTAGGTCTTTCTTATACATGCATCTAAAACCTTAGCTCGGATTAAGGGGTTAGGCCTTTTCCCTTCAAAACAAAAAAGTTGCGAATGTAACACAGAAAAAAATAGAAAGAAAAAGAAAAGAAAAGAAGAAAAATATTTATGATGCACGGAAGTTATGCCTTCTTCCACCCCAAAAAGGTATATACACTCATTATCTACATGAAGACTTTTATCTTATACTTGTATGAAACCGTAGATGAAGAAAGGTAGTTGTGGAAAACACATCTAGTGATTAAAATTAGGCAAAACAAGGTGGATATCTGTATGAGTAGATTTAGTTGATTTCTTTGACATGATTGATTGCTCATATGTGACTACATGTATATGAAGAAAACTGCTTTTGAGTGAATGAAGAAGAATTTTGTTTCATACTGATCTCTGCAAAGTTTATAAATGGATGAAATTTAGATTAATGTTTAACTTAAAAATTTGATATGTTTTCATTACCAGATTGAACTCAAAATAAATTCATGAGCATGTTGCATAGAAAAAAAATTATCTATTCGATAAGTTTAAAATTTATTTATAAAAGAATTGATGATGTTATATGGTTAAATTTTAGGATGATCATCAAGATGCTGCTTCCCTCAATTTGCAAGTTGGCCCATCGGAACGATGTGCAGGTTTGGTGGTGATGGAGAGTGTTAATCTCCAAAAGAACAAGCTACTCTTGAAGTTAGAGCACCTCTATATCAAGAGTAACTCAAAACCTTTACCAATTTAGAGGATCAATGATCAATTATCAAAATTTTGAACAAACTATGAAGAAGATGACTACACAGAAAGTCTGCTACACATAACTCACTTATTGATTTACCAAATGTGTAAAGTTTTTTATAAAAATTTTGCATAAGGTGTTACCTATAGTTTGCGCACCTCCTCCAGGTTAAAGTATTCCAAAAGACTCAGTAGATCTTGAGAAATGATCTTAACAAGTCACCTATGTCTAAAACAGTAGTTCTTTACAGTCGACTTTGACACCTGCAACTTCTAAAGCTTGGTTCTCTCAAATTAGAACCCGTTTATGCAAATGATTTTAGCCATAGATGGCTTACCTTCCAAGTTAGATTTTGACTCCTCATTTGTGCAAAACTTTACACTGTGCACTGAGAAATGATCAATTCTTTGACCATCGAGATTGCGCCTGTTTTAGAAGACACTCAACACTTCTTCACATATGAATGTTCCTACTCATAATTCTCACAGCTTGTTTACAATTAAAATTTGAAAAACTATCCAGAGGTCAATCAACTATAGACTTAGACTTGTACAAAAGCATTTGACAAAAGATTCAACATAGAAGGAGAACTCTTAGAAATATCGGGTGCAACTTTTCTTCATTTCTAGAAAACTTTACATCTGAGTGATGAGAGAGATCTTACTCACTTCTAAAGTGCCTAATTACTCATACAACTTCTAATTTCTCTATTCACATGCTCTCTCATATTTTTCTCAACATTTTTACTTGTATATATAGGCAAATATGTACAAGATCATAACCATACAAAAGTATAAGTGAGCTATCTCTGAATTAATGTACACATGTATACACATCTTCATCCTTTGAACATATACTTTCTTCATGCTTCATATCTTGATCTTTTTTTCAATCCTTGACTTCAAAACTTCAATTGTTGATTGCCTTGCACCAACAGCTCCCCCTCAATCATCAATTGAGGTTTTCTCTAACTTCTTTATACCTGCCATGTCTTTGAATCTCTATAGCTTTGGTCCATCCAAGCTCTTGGTTAGCATATCAGCTATCTGATCTTTTGTTGAAGTATGTATTACTGAAATCTCCTTATCCATCACCTTGTCTCTTAGAAAGTGATACTGAATCTCAATATGTTTAGTCTTGGCATGAAAAACAAGATTAGCAACTAAATACAATGAACTCATGTTATCTCCATGACTAGTGGGTGTACTCTGAGTGATGTCAAAACTCTTCATAAGAGTCTTAAGCCATATCACTTCTGTTGCAGCTTCAACCATACCTTTGTACTCAACCTCTGTAGATGATAAAGCAACTCTGTGTTGCTTCTTTGAACACCATGAAATTAACTTATCCCCCACATAACACAAGTATCCATAAGTTGATCTCCTGTCATCAGGATTACCTGCCCAATCTGTATCACTATATATCTTGATGTTTGTATCTGATGTAAAACCATAATGGAAACCTTCTTTGAGTGTACCCTTAATGTACCTCAACACTCTTTGTCCTGCAACCCAATGTTCTTTCCTAGGACAATGCATGAATTGAGATAATATTCCAACTGCATATGAAAAATCAGGCCTAATTGATGTAGCATAGATCAGAATACCAACCAAACTCTGATATAGCTTCATGTCCTTGAACTCTGCTCCTCCATATCTGCTCAATTTGTGATTCACCTCCATTGGAGTAGGTTCTACCCTACAATCATCCATCTTAAACTTGATCGACAAGTTTTTCAAATTCCTTTCTTGAGCTACATACACTCCATGTTGAGTGTATGAGATCTCCATTCCAAAGAAATATGACAAGTTTCCCAATTCATTAATCTTGAAGTCTTTCTGCATTTGCTTCTTTAGGCTTTGAATGCCTTTCTCATCTGTACCTGTAAGAATTATATCATCAACATATATGCACATGTAAATGAACCCATCATCAGTTGCTTTAACAAGCAAGCTACTATCTGCCTTAGATACTTGAAAACCAAGTTACCTCAAGAACTTCACAAGTCTATAATTACATGCCCTTGGAGCTTGTTTCAAACCATACAAAGCTCTCTTGAGCTTACATACATGATCTGGATACCTTTCATTTCTGAATCCTTGTGGTTGCTCCATGAAAACATCATCTCAAATGTAAGCATTTAGAAAAGCAATCTTCACATTTAATTGACATAATTTCCAACCTTTACATGCATCAATAGCTATGAGTGTCCTAATGGTTGTCATCTTTGCCATAGGAATATAGGTCTCATCATAATCTATACCATATGTTTGAGCAAACCCTTTCACAACAAGTCCAGCTTTATACCTAGACACACTTCCATCTGTAAACCTCTTTGTCTTGTAGACCCATTTGCATCCAATGATCTTCTGACTATTTGGTTTAGGAACCAAATCCCATGTCTCATTTTCCATCAATGCATCATACTCTTCCTACATAGCCTTCTCCCAATTTTCCTTACCTTTTGCCTCTTCATATGTAGAAGGGTCTTCATCTGCCTTTATCATATAAGCATAATCTTCGGTATCCAAAAAAGCAGTGTCATAGCTATACCTTGTAGGTTGTCATTTGTGTCTTTATGACCTTCTGAGTTCTCCACTTCTTGAGGTTTCTAGTTCATCACATTCTGGATCAAACCTTGGCACTTCTTCAACTTCAACCTGTACTTCATTGTTCTCCTCTTCATCAAATATCTGAACCTTTGATTTACCTTTCGTTTGATTCACAACTTCTTCATCACCTGCATAAATATTGATTGTACTTGCATACCAAGTACCTTGCTCATCAAATGTAACATCTTTTGACACAAGAAATTGTTTTGTGGATGGACTCCACAACCTATATCCCATCTGCTTATCATCATCTCCAATGAACACATATTTTTTAGCTTTAGGTTCCAATTTATGCCTTAATTGAGATGGCACATATGCATATGCCAAACATCCAAATACTTTGCAATGATCTAGAGTAGGTCTCTTACCCCACCATGCCTCATATGGTGTGATACCTGCAAAGCTTTACATGGTAATCTATTGATCAAATATGTGGCTGTATTTACAGCCTCAACCCACAAATACTTTGGGCAATTTTTCTACTTCATCATGGATCTTGCAAACTCAACAAGAGTTCTATTCATCCTTTTCTACTACACCATTTTGTTGAGGAGAGTACCTGCAAGTAATTTCCCTTTTTATACTTGCATTCCACAAGTAATCACTGTGATGATTAGAGAAATACTATGCCCCTCCATCTGACCTTAGTCTCTTTAATTTTTGACCTGTAATTCTCTCTGCATACACATGATAATGTTTGAATGTATTGAATACCTCTGACTTATCTTTGATCACATAGATAGTGATCCATCTAGTAGCATCATCAACATAAATCACATAATACCTTCAACCATTGACACTGAAATCCTTTGATGGTCCCCACACATCTGTGTGTACCAACTCAAGCTTCTCTGAATACATAAAACCATGCTTGGAATAAGATTGCTTATGAGCCTTACCTAATTGACATGCCTCACATCTGTATGTCATATGTTGACCTGCAACATTAGGCAATTCAAGCACTGAACCATTGTTAACCATATCTTTAATATCTTTTTCATTAAAATGTCCAAGCCTTTTGTGCCAAAGATCTAACTTTGAGATCTTATGTCCTCCATAGGTGTACAAGGCATGACCAATATTACCTTGAATCTTCAATGTGAAGAGTCTTCCTTCTTTCTTCCCTAAACAATTTGTTTATACCCATTGCTAGGGTCTTCCACAAAAACTCCTTCATTAGTGAACCTAACTTCATAACCTTTTTCAACAATTTGTCCTACACTTATCAAATTCTTTGGAATTGTAGGAACATACAAAACCTTACTCAAGAGAGTACTTCCATCCTTGGCCTTCACTGATCCAATTGACTTCACATTGTGCTTTGTATTGTCACCTATTTGAACTACATCATTAGTTACCTTATTCTCCAAATTATTCATCAAGGCTATGTTGCCACTCAGGTGATTGCTACACCCTGAGTCAATGTAGAAGACTCTTTGATCTTCACTTTGCCTTTCACAAGTTGCATTCATTATCAATGTTGAATCCTCCTTCTGATATGAAGCATAATTGTAGTAGGTATTGTTGTATTGTTGGCTTTGGAATCCTCTACCTGCACTTCTTCCAAAGTAGCCTCTACTTTCTCTACCTCTGAAATTACCTCTTTGATTTCTGCCACCTCTTCATCTTGAATTAAAGTTCTGATTATATCCACCATTATTCTGATTATTATACCAACAATCATTAGCTAAATGATTTTTCTTACCAAAAATCCAACAAGCTTTGCCTCCATCTTTATTACTTCTGCCTCTTCCTCTACCTTTGCCACCTCCTCTTCCTCTTAGGAAGTTAGCTTGGCTAGTTGTACCTTCATCTTCATTTGCTTCTTGCTTCCCTTTTCTATTCTTCTTCTTATCCTTTGAATACATTGCTTGACCTGCACTTTTGTCACTATCACCTTTGACATCCTGCTCAAAGGTTAACATGTGTCCTAGCAACTGATTTAAATCAGGAGTAAAATGATCTAGTGATAACTCAGTAGACAAAACGAATGGCTTCCATTTGTCATCACCTCTCAAACCTGTAAGGATTTGCCTTACCAATTTATCCTCCTCATTATCTTCATCAACTGCTCCTAATGCATATGCAATGTCCTTCATTCTTGTTACATAATCTGAGATGGATTGAGAGGCCTTCTTGAATGTGGTAAATTCTACCCACAAGGATGCCTTCCTTGACTTTTGTGGTGTTTCGGAAATGATCCTCCAAAGCATTCCATATATCACTTGCACTTTCAAGACCTCTAATGTGAGGTAGCAAGTAGTCATTAACTGCCATATAGATAATGCTCCTGGCTTGAGCATCTATCTTCATCCAAGTCTTCGAATCTGATAATTCCTCCCTCGTTGGAACACTAGGATCTCTGAACTGAGGCTTTTCTTCTTCACCTGTAATATAACCTATCAAGTCTTTACTCATAAGATGAGCTTCCATTCTCAATGACCATGCTGGATAGTTCTCTCTATCTAGTTTCTCTATATGAAGAGAATCTCCCATCTTTTCTTCACGTGTGTATTAAATCCTTCAAGCTTTATGAGGAATAAGGTTACCTTTGCTTCCAATGATACTCCTTTTGTCTTCCTTGATATCTTCGGTCCTCCTTCTCAAGCTTTGCTTTCAATCTTTCACCTTTTGTATCTTCAAATGTTGATTTCTTTATAATTGGAGTAGTCAGGGTCCTCCTTTCTTCAATTTTGATACGTCCTACTTTGATACCACTCATGGAGAGTGTTAATCTCCAAAAGAACAAGCTACTCTTGAAGTTAGAGCACCTCTATATCAAGAGTAACTCAAAACCTTTACCAATTTAGAGGATCAATGATCAATTATCAAAATTTTGAACAAACTATGAAGAAGATGACTATACAAAAAGTCTGCTACACATAACTCACTTATTGACTCATCAAATGTGTAAAGTTTTTGATAAAAATTTTGCACAAAGTGTTGCCTATAGTTCTCGCATCTCCTTCAAGTTAGACCATTCCAAAAGACTTAGTAGATCTTGAGAAATGATCTCAACAAGTCACCTATGCCTAAAATTGTAGTTCTTTACAGTCGACTTTGACACCTGCAACTTCTAAAGCTTGGCTCTCTCAAACTAGAACCTGTTTATGCAAATGCTTTTAGCCATAGATGTCTTACCTTCCAAACTTAGATTTTGACTCCTCATTTGTGCAAAACTTTACACTGTGCACTGAGAAATGATCAATTCTTTGACCATCGAGATTGCGCGTGTTTCAGAAGACACTCAACACTTCTTCACATATGAATGTTCCTACTCGTAATTCTCACAGCCTATTTACAATTAAAAGCTGAAAACTTGTACAGAGCTCAATCAACTATAGACGTAGACTTCTACAAAAGCATTTCACAAAAGATTCAACACAGAAGGAGAATTCTCAGAAATATCGGGCGCAACTTTTCTTCATTTTTGGAAAACTTTACATCTGAGTGATGAGAGAGATCTTACTCACTTCTAAAGTGTCTAATAACTCATACAACTTCTAATTTCTCTATTCACATGCTCTCTCATATTTGTCCCAACATTTTTACTAGTATATATAGGCAAATATGTACAAGCTCATAACCATACAAAAGTATAAGTGAGCTATCTCTGAATTAAGGTACATATGTATACACATCTTCATCCTTTGAACATATACGTTCTTCATGCTTCATATCTTGATCTTTTCTTCAATCCTTGCCTTCAAAACTTCAATTTTTGATTGCCTTGCACCAACAGGTAGGGGCGGATGTCGAGAAGATTCGCACCTTCCAGTTGATGCCCAGGGAAATTAAAAAAATTTTATTGGTGAACTCTAACCCTTATATAATGCTATTGATCAGCTACTTTGCTTGTAGCCAACCACTTTGTAAGTGCTTACACGTATAAAGTTATGAAGTTGATATGTGCTCTCATTAGGGTTTACCCTAAACTGCACATTTAATGTGTGTTTGAGCCACTTAAATATTGGAACATGGGTATAAAACCCTAGGGTTACTTGAATTTATGTGTATGTTAATTCTAGGGTTAAATCTAGGGTTCAAAAGGGTTAAAGCTAGGTTTTCAAAGGGTTCCAATGGGTTAATGATAGGGTTCCAAAGGGTTCCAATGGGTTAATGCTAGGATTCCAATGGGTTTCAAAGGGATTCTCAAGGGTTTTTAGTGTGTTTATGTATCTTAAGGGTGAAAGCATTTGATATTTAATTAATTTAATTGATAAATTAAACATTTATTTATTATAAATTAAATTATGATTTAATTAGCTAATTTAATAGTGTGTGTGAATATATACATTAAGGTATTTAATTATTTAATCCCTTAATGTAAGCTTCAATTAATTAATGAAATTTAAATAATAAGGTTAATTAAAATGATAATTAGAAATGGATAAATAATGTGTGGTGTGTGTGGATAAGTAGTTAAAGAATGGTGATTATGATTGTGTAATTAAAGTTGGGAAAAGGGAATAGTTAAAGATGTGGTGGATGAGTGTGTTTGAATAAATAGTGGTTCATAAAAGATGTGTAAGTAAAGTGAAAAAAAGTGGATAGAAGAAAGAATGGTGTGTGAGTGAGGATATTGAAGTATGGTTATGAGAGAAAAGCCAATTCAAAGTGTGGTGGATAAGTGTGGGCAACAGTATGGATAAAAATTAAACAAAGTTCTTAAAAAGAGTGATAGATAAAGGACTCTCTATGTGTATATATATGTGTGTTAAGCTTTATTCTCTTCTAATGTTTCTTTGTAGGTATTTGGCTTCTTGCTCCCTTCATCTTATTTTTCCTTTCACTATAGTTAGTGTGAGTGAATTGGTTTTTTTCTCTTGCATCTTTCCCTCCTCTCTATGACTTCTAGCATTGCATACACAGATAGGAGATGAGAGAGAGTGGAGGAATTTAGAGAGAATTTTTAGAAAAGGGGAGTGTAACTCCTCTGGCTAGAGATGGGGGGCGCTCATTGCACAGCTAGAGAGAGAGAGAGATGGTCGCTACGCACATCTGAAGCTGGAGGGATGATGTGTCTTCTCTCACTACTGATGGCAACGCATTGTTGAGTTGGAATAAGATATCTCTTCTCACTATTGATGGAATAAGACAGTCAACATGTATCATGCAGAGAGAGAAAGTGATCGTGAGAGAAAGGCCTTTCGACTGCTAACTGTCTTGCGATGCATGACGAATTTCACATAGAGAGAGAGAGAAATAGAAAGAGAGTTTGAGTTTTTTCAAATTAAATGTTTTCCTTCCCTACTTCCATGGCACTGCACGTGAAAGCGGCGCAGAGGGAGGGAGAGAGAGAGAGAGAGAGAGAGAGAGAGAGAGAGAGAGAGAGAGAGAGAGAGAGAGAGAGAGAGAGAGAGAGAGAGAGAGAGATTGACAGCGTGATCTTTCTAGTGGTGCAATGATTTCATGACTATAGCAGAGGACAGAGATTTGTGGGATGCACACGTAGAACGAGAGTGTTAGTGAGAGAGTGAGAGAGAGAGAGGGTGAGAGAGAGGAGAGAAAGAGAAAATTTTCATTTAGTAATTGATTTATAGATAATTAATGTGTTCTAGCGAATTAATGCATATGTTTATAAATGGTTGATGCATATGCATATGATTGGATTCAATAGTATGCATGTGTGCACGTATGGATATGGGCATGCATATGTGAAAATAAGAGATGGATTAATACATTTATAGATGCATGTAAATGTATGTGTGTAATGTATATGCATGAATGTGTGTATGTAAATGCATATTAGAGTAATTTTATGCGAATATGCATGAGCATACGTGTTTGTATTTTCATTAGAGTGTATGAGCATGAGAATTGTTTTCAATTAACATGGGTAAAAGAATATAAGAATGGGATGCTTAAGTGCATACGTGTATTAGTAAGTATGTAGATGCATGAGCTAATGAATATACGCATGATTATTAGTGTTGTTACATATTAATTAATTCATTTGCATGATTTTATACATTTAGAAGTGAATGTGATGTTAGCATGTGCATGAGTGTATGTTAGCATGCATGTGCATGTGTATGAATGCATGTGTTTGAATGATTAATGTGTAAGAATACTTGTGTAAGGATGCATCTTTATGCAAATAGGTGCATGAGGTCATATATGAGTATATAAATGTATGTGTTTGTGTGTATGCTATCATATAAGAGCATATAGATGCATGTGCATGAGAGTGTGTGCATATGCATGGAAAAGTATGCATGGTTAGTATTTTCATATTCATATGCTTAAGTTAATGGGTGTATCTACACATACGAGTTAATGGTTTGGATGTGCTAGGATGCATAAATGTATGTTTGCATATATAGTTGAAAGCATGAACATGTAGGCACACAAACGGGTTATAGCATATGATTCATATGCATGAGCATGTGTGTTATCATTTACATTAGAGTGTATGAGGTATGCAAATGTTATGTGATTTATGTCTTGTAATTTTATTTATGATTCTTGTAAGATTACTTATGATTCTAATGTTTCTTTGCAAACAAACATTGAAGAATTGAAGAGCAGTCAAAGTGAAGAGATCCGTGACATGATAGATTGAAGACATTCCATCTATTTTATGTTACCCTTTAGCTTTCATATAGTCATTTTTCATTTGTATTAGTCATATTATCTTATATTTGTATTAGAGCAATTCATTTAGTTCATTAGCTTTAGCAACTCATTTGTCCGAAATAGATTTAGCATTAATATTTAATCAATTAATCATATTTTATTGTTTTGATATCTCTTGAGCTCTCCAATGAGTCTAAATATAATGAATTTAGGAACATATCTGAATATAGTAGATTTGAAAACATTAAAGCTAGAACTGAGTTTGTAGAAGTAGTAATAGAAGAAGTCATTAAAGATCAAATTACTACAGAATCTCTTACTTCCTATGACCATTGTTTAACTAAATTCTTAACTTTATTTTCCATTGTATCTCCTGAACCACAAAGTAGTGAAAACTTATTTCTGCCACCTCTAAATAGACGTACTCATCCAAAGCCAATTGAAACCAGAGTAGAGGAGGTAATTAAAGAACACATAATCAAAGAATCATTGATTTTACCATCCTATCAACATGCTATTGCTAGATATAGGGCTGCATGTCCTTATAGTCCTTAGTTGCATAAATTATTAAAGTTTTTTTTTTATAAGTTAACTTTAGTTTTTCATAAAAATAGGTAATTAAAATTGATTGTGTTTTTCAAAACCCCTTCTCTTCAAGTACCTGAGTTAGCTCCAGACACCCACCGTGTGCCAACCAGTCTAGCGGATGATCTGATCCATTATCCGAGCATCTCCACGACTCGACATTGTATGTGGGGGGGGGAGATTGTACACAATCTGGTGTCAATTCTCTTGTCTCTTTCTATTCTTTTTATGCTTTTGTGAGATTTCATTTCTGTACTATCCTCTGTGTACATGCATCTATGGGATTCAAACAACAATGGTATTAGAGCCAAGGCATGGCATCCGATCATATATCAACAATTGTTTCAACCATCGGGTCCAAGTTTCCATTTATCAAGTTTGTTTGTTTTTGGCTAGCTAATTTTCTTTTTTTGAATTTTTTCGAATTTGGTATTGTGCATTGTGCTCCTCTCATATTGTGCATTGTACACCTTGTACCCCCTCTCACCCCACATACTTTGATGGATGATTCTATTAGAGCATATGTATTTATAGCTATTTTTCATTATGTCTTGAATAGAAGATACATGAGGGATCGCTTAGAAAAGCATGCTTTTATCAAAATCTTCTTTATTTACAAAATCATGATCTTTTATTTTTATTAAAAACTTTGTTTTCTAAAGCGATCTATTATTTTTACGAAAAATAACTAAAACCATCTTCTAAATATCTCCAAAAATATTTGAAGAAGTCCACGTGCGTTCACATCCTCATGAGTTTTCACCTACTAAATCAAAACAAAAATCACATTAAAACCCTCAAGACATTAGAATCCATATAACATTCAATAATTCCATAAAGTATAACACAAATAGATGAATTTTTGTGCGTTTTGTTATAATCCTTACATATGGTTCCCCTAGAGTTAAAGCGAAAGTTGTATGCAAAGTAACTATGTTACTTAACCATGGTTTTGCTCTTTCATTAAGTGTGAGCTATCTATATGCTTGGATGAAGTATTCGGGTTTTTATATGGGGTGTTAGTACACTTGTAAAACAACTTTATCTCCCTTGGTTTTCCAACTTGCCTTGCTATTTCCCTTTTCACCGAGTATATGATCATCTCGAATAGCATGTTTGCTGATAAAAACTTTCTCCTACTCACCTCTAATGGCATCGTTGTGTGACTAATGTACTCAATAACTCCTAAGTAGTAACGAGTATACTTCCACTTATGCAAAAGTACATTTAGCTCTAAGATTTGTTATTCTAAAACTCTAACAATGATGCATGCTAGAATAATTTCTTGCAACCTAAAATGAATGAGTGCACGAACATATAGCATAAGCTCTTGCAATTCCTAATTTTTGAGCTACTCTTGATGATCTACAGAAGGAGAGATGTGGAAATGATTTGAAGGGTGAAGGAAAAGAAGAGATGATAAGGAGATGGAGAAATAAATGGAGGTAAGTGGTGAAGGAATGTAGACTAGGTTGGATATGCAACATCAAAGGTGGAGAGACTGAACTAAAAAGAGAGCTTTAGGACTATTAATACATAAGAGGCAAAATGAGGGAGAGAAAAGAGATGCACCAAAGAGAAAAATATTTGAAGAGGGAGGAGGATAAGGAGAATTGAGAGGATAAGCAAAAGTTACTCGAGATCAAGACTAGAGACAAAAACATTGTAAGAATAGGGATAAGTAGGAGAATATTATAGGTGTAAGAATAAGGATGAAATAAAAAGTCTGGTAAGAAATAGAGGAGGGATCAAGAGAGAATGGGATAGGTGGAGAAAAAGAGGATAGAGAGAGTGAAGGAACTATAGTGGGACAAGGATAAGGAAAGAAGAGAAGATAAGTGTAGGAGAGAAGATATATATTGGGAATTAGAGGAAGGATTGGAAGCATAAAATGGAAGACTACAACTAAGATCAGGAGATATGGCCTTAAACATTGGGGAGAATGGTATGAAATAGTGAACTTGAGGTAAATATAAGGAGATAATATGGAAAAAGAAAAGAAGAGCGAAGTAAAAATGAGGCACTAAAAGGGGAAGAAAAAGGAGATAAAGTAGAGTTTAAGGAAGAGTAAACGAAGTAAATAAGGAGAAGCTATGTAGGGGATGGAAGGGATAAAGGAATAACAATGGTAAGAGAAGAGAGAGATGCTGTGAAAGAATGTTCAAGTAAGGATGAAAAGAAAGTAGGAAATGGAAATGAAAAGAGGAATGGAAACAATGGAGGGAAAAAGGAGGTAACAATATCATAGTATGAGGACATTGAAAGAGAAGAGTAGAAACTCTGAGGCCAAAAAGGGAGCATAGAGAGAGGATCAACATAGAATTTGAAACCTCCATACTTCATACAAACAAGGTCTCCTATGTTCAAAACAACACCAAACTTTCCCAAGGTAATTTGAGGGTCCTCTTTCAAATTGTGAGGCATCACTCAAGTCTTCTCAAGCTTTTACAAAGGATAGTATTTTATGTTTTATACTAAAATAAGGCTTTTCAGAGCCATACAAAAACAAGATTTCTTATTGTAGTACACTTAGCCAAATCATACCCTTTTATAAGAACTTCATAGAAGAGATCTAATTATAAAGGAAACAAAACAACATTTCCTAATCTACGAGTACCAAAATGAATGAAATCTAAATGCAAATGAAAATAAAATCCAAGTCACACTATGATCCTTTCTGAGAGGTAAGAGAAAGAATTATGGATGGGAATTCCTACAATGGTCTACTAGAGCCGATTTAAAGACACAATTAGCAAGCATAGAAACTAGGTTAGCTAAAATCCTCAAAATCCATAATTCACGTTACCTAGGCATGGTCATATCTTTCGAATAATGGCACCAACAATTATCACCATCCAATGCACAAACACTTGTAGACGTTCAATATGTCAAATTGACAAACACTATCTCGCTATCGAGTTTCTTTCTAAAGGTAATAAATAGATGTAATGGATAGATGTCTTGCCAAGTTCCCATGCACTCACCTACCAACTCTTCCTATTATCCAAATATGATCACGCACAATCACGTGAAAGTATCAGCCTTGCCATTCATAATTAGACTCCTTATGGTTTCCATTTTATCAGTTGGACAAGTTCTATGCATAATTGATCCTAGAGTCATTGCAAAAGCCCTTTTCCACTAGTACCACCGTCTACTTACGAATGGGACTCTTTAAATTCTTACCTATGATCTTTTTTGCTTTTGAAACCGACTTATTACCTATTTAATTCATGCATTCATTATTTGAAACAAGAGTTCATGCGTGATTTTCCCATTAAGCAGCTATCTATCACTCCTTGCTATTTTTAACCTAAACGTTAATTTACTTGGTCCATTGAGGTCCATCATCTCTTGCATCTTCTTTACATACCTCTTTTCTAGCTCTACAATGACTTGCAATTGCAATCACTCTCTTTCACAACATCAAGAATTTACTTAATTAAATATTACATCTCTAATATAAACTTATTTAGAACTAGGTTAACTTTAACTTGATTCTGAGTTCTTCATGAAATCTTTAATAGTTTACTTATGAAGGGTATCTAAGAACTATGCACCTTCATTTCCCTGGAATCTAATAGTAAACTCTTTCATAATGGATATGTGCACAACATAAAAAGCCAATGATTCTTAAGTTTTCAGAGTTTGTGTATACTACATCTCTTTAATAGAAGTGGGGATGATCCATTACATTAATCACAAATCTTGTCTTGTTGCATTTTGTTGTGGTTTCAATTTACAATTTACTTCTCTCTTTATCCAATGATCCCAAAAGGAATCTTACATCTTGTGAGTCAAATATTCTTCTACTTCGTTTGAGTTCAAGACCTTTGTGTACCTCAAACACCTTTTGTACTTTTGTTTTAAACATTTCAAATTTTGCAAGAAAAAAGAAGATGAATTACTTTCTCCAAGATATAAAAAAGTGTTTCTAAAGTGTTCCTCAATGAAAGCCACACTCAAAGTAGGCTTTGTTTGTAAGACCGCATAGACTTGTATATATGAGATAGGATATTAGAAAATAATGTAGATTTTTCTTTTTTTAAAAGGGAAAAACCTTGCTTGCTTCGGAATCTAAATATGTTTTCATAATCTATGTAGTAAAATATGTAAAATTAGGTAAACCATAGATCTTGATCTTTACATCCTTTTTTGTAAGATAAGATCATTATTGCTTATAGAGATTTTTTGATATCCATAATGAGAATCCTTAATTTTTTATTTCATCTTAAATTTAACTTATACCTATCATTTTTATAAGCAAAGAAACAATATTTGTGATCAAAACGACATTGATATCTTGTCTCAACCATTTTGATTGATTTTTTTAGAAAATGCCTTGCTTTTTTAGATTCTCTAAAATATAGAAATTTGAATTGAGTGCTTTATTCTAATTCTCATCATATCATCGAGTTATTTGTAATTTGAGAAATGTTATGAATAACCTTCCATCTCATTTTGTGGCTCTTTTGTGCTCCCAATTATCCTTTTTTATGGTTTTCGATCACCTAAAGATGCAGTGTCCTCCCTTTTAACTCCGTAGTACCTAGAGTCGTCTATACATCAATTAATTTCCCTCAAATTCCTCAATATGGAAATGAAAACCATTCATTTTGTACATATATTGAATGCTCTACTTCTAATTTTACAACTTCAAAAATGATAAATGATGGCTTTTTATGTGTGACGTTAGCAAAAACAAATGATTTGTCCTTGCATTTCTACTTGTAGTGGATTTCCAAAGTGCTTGCTAGATGTTATTAACTTACCAATCAAATTTATGACTAAGAGGATATCCATTTATGTGTCCATACATTTTCCTTGTATATCATTAACAACAAGTAGTTCTTATATTTTTCGATCACACCTACATCCTAATATTTTTCTAAAATTTCTCTCGCTTAATTTACAAAGTTTTATTGAATACAATCACTCAATCTCATGGGATTTCCGAAAGAAATATTTGATGCGCTTGAGCATGTCCTCTTTGAACCTTGCTTCACTTGATCATGTCCTCTTGGAACCTTGGTTTTTGAATGTCAGCATGCTTTATTAGTTTGCGTTTCATGGATGGACATAAACCAATTCATGTGCCACATTCAAAGTTTGAGAGCTTCTCCTTTCGCTATATACATTGATGAAAGTTTTTCAAGCATATAGAATCTCCTTCCGTTTCATGAACAAAAGTTTTTATAATAGTTCTAAAAATACAATAAAAATGGTCCTAAAAGCTTTGTTAAACAATGAAAAATTGTTTTTATCTTGATTTGTGCTTCCTTTACTCCATCTACTTGATTGAAGTTTGTTGACGGACCTCATAGCCTTTTATATTCGTTTTATTGCCTTAGGTATCATTTGAATTTGAGACTTCAAATTTCTATTGCTCATACCTTGAATAAGCATTTTTAAGGCATACCAAGAGAAGTTTCATGAATCGTGAAGGATTAATTCCACAACATGGTGTCTTAGCATTGACCCCCATATGATGCAATTCTTGATAGAAGAAAGGAGAAATAGGTCCCTCCATCGATTTTTAAGGTAAGGAAACTAGAGAAAACGTTGACAATTGAATGCTCTTTAACTATATGAATCAAAGTAAATCATATTAATTATTCTATACAAACATAGAAAATAGGTGAGTCATAATCATAACTTTTCATGTCATCAAGGAGTCACCCTCTAGAAGTAGCCTTTAACCTACATGCAAAGCACTTAATAAACTCACAAAAATCCACCTTCCAATATCTTTTCAGGTTGGGAAAATAGTTCACCAATCCCTCCCAAGGTTAGTGGATGCCCAATCATCGTACAAGTCTACCATTTAGGCAAGTAGATGTGCAAATTGTCATACTCAGCACAAAGGTGAGCTTGAGGCCTTATACGATGGCATCCATGAGTGAATTGGGCATGAGGTCACCACTATTGTGCTTCATAATACTGTAATTTGAGGGTCTCGATATTCTTCATGCACACATACTAAGGTGAGTTGTCTAAACAAGGAAAGTGAGATCTAGATTTAGAGCCATGAGTGTATTTGATTGATGCAAGTTTCCTCAGACTAGACCATATGTCCATGACACATTCACCGAGATAAAATAGGTACTAAAAATAATACATTCTTATCTTTATTATTTCCAATTTGAAAGCATTGGATCTAATCATATGCTATATTATTATAATTATGAAAAACTAGAGCATTAGGGACCAACACATGCTAGGGGATGACTCTCCTCCCAATCTTATGCCTCTATGTATAGATCTTTCCATATGATATCCTTCTGTTAGAGGTTCATACTATCCATCCAAGTGTTAACCATGTAACTACATGTGCTCCGCATGTCCAAATTAACAAGACTTAGCTCAAGTGGATGCTTCTAGAAGGATCTAGAGTGGTTTGGTCAAATCAATCTCCCACCATAGGAATTGAATGCAATAACTCCTTCCCATCTGTGAGACTTAACCAGTAGGGAAAGCTTCTTTCTTGTTATAAATATCATGTGAACCTATGCTTCACTCTACTTTCAAGAATTTGGCCCTACATGAGAAAGACTAAATGATGTTTGATTTAAGATATGTCTGAACCAATTTTATTTCATAATCTTATTTTATAACATTCTTGCCCACTTGGAAAACATTTTTGTGCTTGAAAATAGAGTTGCATAAAAAACCATAGGCAAATCCAAAGCCTCATGTTTTTAGTCTATAAGAACATGAATTCATATTTTTGGTGGCATTGACCTCATATTGAAAATGAATAGAGGGGAATCTATTGTTTGATCACTATCAAAATGATTCAAAACCCCATCTACAAATGCATTGAGCCGAGTGTATACTATGGAGTGATGATAATGGTGGATCTCAAAAAATCCTTGAGCATTTATCTATTTTCACTCTGTGATATTTGGGCACCAACATGTGAAATGGGTGGACTCAAGATTCTAGTCCATTACTTGGATTGCTAGAGCATAAACCTAAAAATTGGGATAGGATCTCTATCACTTTCAAGACTTTTGAGAACCTCTATATCATCTCAATTTTATTTGGAAATCAAAGTGTAATTCTAGTCGACCCAAAAATTTTAGATGTTGTATCATAGTCCACTTTCAACTAACATTTACTTGAGTTATGGCCTGAGTGAAGGAGTACTTTGTCCAGCTGGGTTCCAAGTCCTATGAATGTAGAAGCAAGTGTACCTTACACCTTTGATCAACTTTTACTTGAAGTAGACCAAAAAAAATTCTATATGAATTTCTTCCACCTCGAGATATGTTTTTCAAAGACTTAGCTTTAACTTATTAGGAGTTGTAAATCTTATGAACAATTTCTAACTCTTTTCTCTTCCAGATTCTTTTTGACATTTCTTTGAGAACTATGAAATCTTACTTTATTTATTAGAGTTGTGCTACTTAGCTTGAAGCAAACTCAGATGGATGAGTCAACTTAGACTTAGCATCTTTGAAGATTGAATGGGTTGTGCATATAACATCTATCTTTAATGTCTAATTTAGTTACCTAATCCAACAAACTTATCCTAAACTTTATTGAAATGAGTCACATAAGCTTTTGGAAAATGGGAAGGAATAACAAAAACTCCATATAATCAATTCAATCTTCTAAGATACCATGAATGGATTTGAGTAAAAATCTATGAGACTTAGAATGTTAACTTTTCAAAGGTTGTTTCCAATAAGGTTTTGAAGCATTTTATCTATCTTTAAGAAAAAGAATGTGAATTTTCAAAAATATTCTTTGATTGAACCTGAACATCATCCAACTTCAAGACACTAGTTTGGTACCAAACATAAGTGTCAATGCATTAAGCTTCTCTTGATGAGATTTCTCTTGTACTCGAAACATTAATGCTTCAAATATGACTAAATTAGCCTTTTCCTTTTCAATATTTTAAGAGTCCTTACTTGGAATGCAATTCTTATGCATTGATTTAGTCAAGATATTGATTTTATCGAATCATACCATCAATTGGGTGCTTTAAACTAATTCTATTCAAACATTTATGAAATATATCTGGCATAAAAAATGTATCTTGAACTGTTAACAATTCAAGTATGAGGATGCTCCTTGTACTTGAATTTTAAAGGAAGGCCCTAGAAGTTAACTACTCCATGAACTTCTAACTTAATTATTCTTGAAGTGTCTTTTGGACCACTTTGAACTTGAACATCACCTTTGAAGTTTTGATCCCCCCTTGGTGGATTCAATCATGCTTAAAAAGTCACTCTAAGTCTAAAGGACACCTACCACCCTAGTAACAAATGCTCCATACAATCTTTCCTACATCAATGTGAGTATACAGTTTGGCATCCCATACCACCCTACTTTATAGTTATATCTATGTGTGAGTGATAATTATCGTAAAGTCCAAACACATCGTTTTACAATATCTTCTCACCTAAATCCTTTAAAGGAACTACAAGTCAAGGAGTTATTTCTAGCTTGATCTTACTAGGTTTGAAGTGTTTTCTTGTCATGATCATTCTACAAACTTATGCTTTGATTTATAAAATCTCTAAGCAACCTAAAATCCCTTTTTTGGAAGATCCATCCGTCTCTTCCTATGTTTTCATAAGAAAATTAATTATAATAAAAATTTCTTGGATTCATTCTATTAAAGATCCATTGATTTTTACTCAACCAATTTGTAGCCACAATATTTTTATCGCCTCTCGTCTTTAGAGTCATTTTTGTATCAAGTTGCAAGTAGCCAAACATAGGATTTTTTAGGAGTCTCTCCACTACTCAAGCCTAAGCATCCACTCATGCTTTTATTTTTCCCCTTTAGGAAATTGCTTTAGGGAAAGTTAAACATATTGTTTACCTTCCACATACCTAATTATTATAGTTACATACTTGGAAGGGCAAATCCTTTTGACTTTCATAATTACTTTGGAAAGTGGAAACTTGGGCATCCTTTATCTAACTTTGTGGTTTGCAACCACCTTTAGGGATCCCAAATTCCTATAGCCATAGCATGCCATAAAGTTGCTTTATGAAACTTTACTACTCGGCTAAACATCCATATCGTCGAAGATGTTTGCTTTTCACTTTCTAACCCCAGCCATTTAATGAATTTTCTCTATGTGATGAAGATCTCCCTTTTTATAAAGATGTACTATCTTCAACTAGATATCTTTCATAATGATTTCTTCATTTTTGTGTACCAATATACTTATGAACGTCTACTTCTATTTTGGGAAAGCTCATGGATAAATTAAGATCCAATACTTGAAAGTTCTTACCTTCCCAAATATAAATTTGCAAAAAGCTTCTTGAAACCACTTAACTTCCCTTTTTTTAGCTTTTGATGATTTAAAATTGAATAATAAAAGTTGCTACAAACAGATAATCATTTGCTATGAATTCCTTTGCACAAGGCAAAATATGAGAGGTGTGCATCAAAATACTCTCTCTCTCTCTCTCTCTCTCTCTCTCTATATATATATATATATATATATATATATATATATATATATATATATATATATATATATATATATATATATATATATATATATATATATATATATATATATATATATATATATATATATATATATATATATATATATATATATATATATATATAATGTGGAGACGATGTGGGCCTGTGAATTGCATAGAACTTCTCCATCCAAGTAATGTGGGTTCAATTTCTAGTTGCCTCGATGATTGAGAAAGGAATATCATCATTTTTTCTTGGTACATGTTCTACACGTTCTCAAGCTGATAAAACATGTGAAATTATGGTTATCGATTGTAAATACAACCATGCAATTTATTGTAGGTGATGAATAGCACAAATCTTGTTGATAAACCTCACATGAGTCTTATTTCTTCACTCTATGTGTCAATCGATCATTGAAAAAGTATAGCTTTTTGCTAGAACAACTCCATGTGTAGTTATTTGGAGGCGTGTTTATGTTCAATTAGGAAAATATGAAGATAGTTTACACACCTATGTGGAATGAAGACATGATAGCATAGGAGACTTTTGCCAAGATTTCATAGGATCAATTTCTTCCACTATGGGCTACAATTAAGCTCCTCATTATACATCATGTTTTGTACAAATAGCTCACATGGAGCTTTTACAAAAAGGAGACATGGGAGGTTCCTCTGAGAAAATAAAAAATGAATGTGGAGTTAAAAAGTCTAAGAAGAAAAAATTTCACATTCTACTTGATGAAGACGTTTAAGATGATGAAGAATCCCATCAAGGTGTCCATGGGATCTTAATAAGCTCTCATACTAGCATAGAAAACTAGATCATCAAGATCAGGATGTGTTAGAGGGATGACTCTCATCCTAACTATATGCCTCTATATATAGCTCTCTCCAAGGGATTGCCTTCTTTGGAAAGTTGATACTATCCATGCGAGTGTCAATCACATAACTACATGTGGTTCAAATGTCCTAGTTTACTCCATTTGATCCAATTGGATGCTTCTAGAAGTCTCTAGAGCACTTGAGGAAAAACACTCTCCTAGCATAAGAAACAAGAGCTTAAGGATCACCATGTGTTAAAGAGATCAAACTCTTCCTATTTGTATGCCTCTATATATAGCTCTCCCCAAGAAATTGCCTTCTCTAATAGGTTGATACTATCCATCCAAGTGTAGGCCACATAACTAGGTGTGCTCCAAGTGTCCTAGTTAATTGGTGTAAATGCAAGTGGATGCTTCTAAAGGGCTCTAGAGCTCTTGGGGCAAGAAACTCTCCCATGAATCTCAAGGGATTGAACCCAAGACCTCTTGATTTCCATTTCATTTAAACAAGATGCCAAGCTCCTTGCTTTGTTTATAGGAAATAGGAAACATGAAGCTATGTTTAAGTCTGCTCTTGAGACCTTGGCTTCACACAAGAATGAACAAACGAGTCATGTCCAACTTAGATTTGTCTCAACAAACAGGATGCTCATGTCTTAATCTTACTTTACAAGAGGAACCAAAGACATCTACTCGAGTAACTCAAATCCATGGTATATCAAACCTAATGTGGTGGAACACTTTTACTGACTTTGGATATATTTTATTGATAAATCGTTTGGATCCTCTAAACATTGAGAAATTTAGAAAGTTCTTTCAAAAGAACCTAAGAACAATAGCCATTCATTATATTTCTTGCTTGACCATCACTATGACCACTATGTATGGTCACCTCGTTATTGAAAATATTATTGTATAGAGATATAGGTAATGTATGATTCAAACATAATGCGCAACATGAATAGGCTTCATGAGTGCATCCGTCAAAGATTCTCGGTATTAAGAGTCATGCAAAACGTTTTTAAAATTTATGCATACTAGTAAACATCAAGCACAAAAAAAAAGTATGATCTTATGAACGAGTAAATAAAAGGAGAGTATATTTAGTGTTTTAAAAATTCAAGAGCATTCAATCTAAACTTAACAATCGGAGAGGTATAAACTAACTTATTGATATTAAGCACTAAAAATGTTATGATGCAAATGACATTAATCCGTCGAAGAGCCAATGCAAAAGCTTTTTATGTTGCAACGGTTTTGAGATGGAACCATCTTTAGTTATGATGAAAATGAATATATCAATCACTCGACCAATACAGAATCTGTTTATGTTGGAACAGTTCTGAGATGTAATCATGCTTTTCTTTTTTTTTCTTCCTTATTTTTTTATCTTTTCTTGCTTTGCTTTTATTTTCTGCCCCTTGTTGATTCATTGTATGAGAAGGATTCATTATCTACTATTGAAATTGATCATGAAGAATATTCTTTCCTTGTAACTCTTCTTGATTAATTCATTCTTATCTTTGTTTCGCTTAAAATAAAGAATGTCCTCGGATGTGCAGTTATTATAAAACGCGCACAATGTAGAAGCAGCGCATGTTTTAGTGAATAGACATATGCGGTCAGGTATAACTTGGGATACTAAGCACCTTGCATGTAGGTTAAAGGCTACTTCTACTTCCACCCTTGGGGTGACATCTTGACCTATGGGTCTAGAGGGTCAACTTTGGGGTGACCTCTCACCCTCTGGGGCTAGAGGGCCACCTTGGGAGTCCTATATAGCCATGGAGAGGTAGGAATGAGGACCATGAAAGTGCCTTCATAAACATAGTTGTGTAAACACTTTCCAATAGGCTTCCTCATTTAAACATTGTTAAGGAGCATATAACAACTAGTGAAGCAGTCTAGTTTGTTACATCTTGTTGAGAAGTTTCAATTGTCGCTATACCAGTATGTTAAATGCGTGCCTCAAAGTGAATGCTTGCATTGAAAGAGATGATAATAAAAGTGGTTGGTGACTAGTACCAAAATTAGCTCATCTCTTCCACCAATTTCGTTACTTTGGAGCAAGCAACAGTAGATGCATGGAATTAGCAATGCCACTTCACTTGGCCTCTGGGGGCTTAGCACTCACTTTGCCCCATCGATTGATCTAGTCTCATCTATTATAATCTAATTGCTTATTATATGCTAGTTGTACTTTGTACATGAGTTATCTATTAGGTACTCATTGTACTCTGTTGCTACGCTTCCCATTGTGTATTGACGCAACTCTATGGTGATTATATACATTGCTGGCGACTCAATGGCGATGTTGAGCATGACAGTTTGATTGACAAGTCTTGGTACTACAAGTATGGTCACCTCGTTATTGAAAATATTATTCTGTAGAAATATAGGTGATTCAAACATAAATCATAACATGTATACACTTCATGAGTGCATCCATCAAAGATTTTCGATATTAAGAGTAATGCAAAACATTTTGAAAACTTGTGCATAGTAGTAAACAACAAGCACAGAAAAAAAATGGTAAATATGATGTTATGAGCGAGTAAAGAAAAGGAGAATATATTTAGAGCTTTCAAAATTCTAGAGCATTCAATCTAAACTTAACAATCGGAGAAGTATAAACTAACTTATTGAAAATAAGTGCTAAAAATGTTATGATGCAAATGACATTAATCCATCGAAGAGCCAAATTGCAAAAGCTTTTCATGCTGGAACGGTTTTGAGATGGAGCCATCTTTAAATTTATGATGAAAATGAATATATCCATCACTCGATCAATACAGAATCTGTTCATGCCGGAAGAGTTCTGAGATGAAATCGTGATTTCCTCTTTTTTCTTCTGGTTTCTTTTTCTTTTTCTTTTCTTTATCAAGACTGTGTGCTTTAGGTTAACAACATTAGAAAGAAGCAAGAAAGTCAGAGAGGCTTGCAAAAAAAATTATAGCTTTTTTGTCACCTGCGTTAGAGACCCACTAGTGTTGGAGAGACTTACAGAAAAACCATATAGCTTTTTTGTCACCTGCGTTAGAGACCCAATAGTTTCTCAGCTGCTTGTGTTCTAAGCTAAATATCCTATGGTGCTCGACGAGGGAGAGTTGGGAGGGGGGGGGGGGGGGGGGGGGGAGGGGTTATCGTTTTACGATCACTAATCCTCCTACCTTAAGGAACTAAAGATATCTCTATAAACCACTCTCTTGAAAGTTTGTCGAAGATGACTGCACATGGAAGTTGGCCGAAGAGGAAGTCAAGAGGAAGAAACCTCCATTTTTTTGGTGTTTGTCATCTGTACTTTACTGTGCACACATAGAGCTACATATTCTCACTTACACGCACACACAAATACACAGACACGGAACGAGAGGTGGGATTTAACTCATATCCAATCATCGCACAAGCAAGAGAATTATGCTGCTCGGGGTAGTTAGCACAGAACAGAGAATACATTAATGTAAGCACACACTACTCAGCCAGAGGAGAAACTATGTTCCCACGCATAAGTATTTGCACAATAAAGAATGTCTTCCAAGTATTGTAATCAACATCATACAAGATATTGTTAATTCTAACTTCTCTATCTACGGATAC
Source organism: Ceratopteris richardii (assembly GCA_020310875.1). Classification (NCBI taxonomy): domain Eukaryota; kingdom Viridiplantae; phylum Streptophyta; class Polypodiopsida; order Polypodiales; family Pteridaceae; genus Ceratopteris; species Ceratopteris richardii. Next base: position 141,632,130 of record CM035431.1, read on the forward strand.
GTATATGCGCAATACAGAATGATACAAAAATCTGCAGCCTTCAGCAGCTCTTTCTTGCAAGAGTATAGAAAGTTCTTTTGTCCACCGTTGAATATCCTTTGATTTCTCCTTCCTTTATACTCTGACATGAGTTTTTTTACTCTCACATGAGCTTTATCCTGGTATTGTGTGCCCCTTGTTGATTCATTTTTTCTGGTATTGTCTGCCCCTTGTTGATTCATTCTAGGAGAAGGATTCATCACCTATTGTTGTAATTGATCATGAAGAATATTCTTTCCTTGTATCGAGGCGAGGGAATTTCATTAATTCGTTTTTATCTTTGTTCCCTTAAAAAATAAAAGTAAAGAATGTGCTCTGATGTGCAGTTAATATAAAACGCGCACAATGTAGAAGCAGCGCATGTTTTAGTGAATAGACATATGCGGTTAAGTATAAGGGCCCTCTTGACAACGAATCATATACGACAAGAAAGGGCACCACGCGAGGGCTCTCATGGAATTCAGAAGTGACTTTACAGATTCCACAAGCTCGTTCTGAAACATTAATTCGTTGACAATCCTTGTCCAGTTTCCTTGGAGACACCAAACATTGGAGCCAGCAAAGCAATGGACTGCATTGTTTGCAACGTCGTTTTCGATTGTAGATATTTTGTGGGACAACTTCTAACAATGTTTTTCAGCAGCGTCTCCCTCGTCTGCAATGGATTGTGGTCGTCAGTTCATAGCCATCTTTGAAGGTGAACATGGAGTAGTAACGAATCTGGCAAGCCCCACTACTCACGCTTAGCTGTCTTACGGAGTCTGAGAATCTGAGATACTTTAAAGCTTACCAAATCTGGCGGCTAGAGAGTTCCCTTGATAACGACACACAATAAAATGGTGGCTTCATACTCGGAATCTCCATATCCGTCAAAGATGCTCCTGAAAAGCAAGTGAAACTTGAAAGCTATTGTAGATGATTTTAGAAAGTCATAATATTTAGTGAAGAAATGAATTAAGCTCAGAGTTATCACTATCGTTCTTAAAAGAGGGACCTCTTGCAAATTTAAATACTTACTCTCTCTCTGTCTCTCTCTCTCTCTCTCTCTTCCGGCGATTATTTTTTTCCATGGAAGGCATTCATGGCCCCTATCAAACTGTTCAGATTAACTTACATCTGTTGATAGCCCTACAACTTATAATCGTTTCATTGGTAAATATATTCTTTCAATCATCCTGCGCACATTTTGGTATACTTACATGCACGGGGTGAAGGAGAGAGAAAGACTGTGTGCGAGTGAAGGAGACTCAGAAAGAATGTGTGTCTCACATTCTCCATTGTCTTTTTGAACTATATGTTCAACGTAGTTCATTTTAAGTTTTGCATTTAAATAGAAAATTCGTATATGAATATATTTCTTTAAATCACATATGATCACATCGGTGAACATATTTTCTTGACACATCACCAATTAGTCGTAATGAACTAGTCAGTCCTTTAATAAGTTTCCCCTTTATTTTTGAGAGAGAAGAAAAAGCAATCTATTTACACAAAATTTCCAACCAATCTCTGCTACCCTATTGAAAGAAAATATTCATGTTTTGATATTGTTGAATGAAATAAATGGTTTTGTCCTTTTTAAAGGTTAATGCTACAAGCAAAGGGGGGGGGGGGGGGGGGGACAGACAGAAAATTGCGAAGAAATCATGCAAGTCTCATAGAATTAAGATGGATGAAATAGGTCTATGAGTGCAAGGAAGGAGATTTGCACTTACAATTTTTGGTTTTTAGTACACGAGCACAATAAAAAAAAACGATCTAATGAGAATTGTGAAATCCAACATTTGTTTTCTCCTAGCTGCATCTTGCATAAAGTATGTATGTATGTATATATGTATGCATGTATGTGTATATATGTATGCATGCATGTGTATATATGTATGTATGTGTATATATGTATGTACGCATGTGTATATATGCATGCGTTTTCTCCTAGCTTGTATGCATGCATGTGTATATATGTATGTATGTATTTGTAAAGAGTGTTAGCATAGGAATTTCTTCCTCTTCCTTTATTCACTCCTCCATGTTTCTTTTCCTAAATGCCTTCCTGTCTATTTGCCCTTCACGCTCGTCCATTCTCTAAGACATCGCTCAGCCACTTGCAATGGGACATAGTGTTTAAGTTGAAGAACGAGGTATGGCATTATCTCAGTCTCGATAGGGACTCTTATATGGTTAGAAAATGATTGAATCTTATAACTATTGCGCTAGTGATGTTTTCCTAGTGGAATGCCAAAATTACGTCTTAACAGTTCTGACTTCAGAAGTAGGAAGAGTGCGCACTGATCTTTACCATCGAGTGCCCCGAGAATATGTAATCATATGTGCTATCGAAACGCGCAGTAGTCCGTGGAGGCGTTTGATGAGATAGCCACAGAACATAAAGTGGAAGCCTGCTCTTTGTTACAAGAAAATTTTGCTGGGAGAAAGTGGAAGACTGGATATTGGCCTCTGGCACCTCTTGAGGTCTCAAATCCTTTGGTGTATATGGAAGAACAGAAATGAGAATGTGTTCTCCAAGTCTCTCAAAAACTTTATGTACTTTTGTAATAAGGGTATTAGAGGCCTCCTTCAGCTTTGTAGAGGCCTCCTTAAACTTTTGTAATAAGGGGATTAGAGGCCTCCTTACGCTTTGTAGGGCTTCTATGAATGATGACCAAGAGGAATCCTTTTCTCAGGATATCTTTAGGAATGTGTGCTATAAAGTGGAAAAGCAACTTCCTTTCTCTGTATTCAGATAAGAGATTGAGTCTAATGCATTTGTTAGACTCTATGTTGTAATTTCTCTACCTTCGGGTCCTTCCTTATGGGAGTGTATTTTTTCTTTTCTTACTTTACTTCCTTTTTCTCTTTTGTCGAAAAAAAAATAAAGTTCAAATACACCCTCAGGTGACTCCAAATAAACATAATGCACAGCGTTTATGTCCCGTAAAAAGCTTGTTGCCTGTCAGATCCCATCGTATAGATAGTTCGAGAATCTATATGTATTGAGAATTCCTCGATGTCAGCGCTATGATATATACTATATGTAAAGAAAGAGCTACAATGCGAGAAGCAACGCAAGGGCAAAGTCAGTCACGGTGGTAGAGAGAGAAGTGGCGATGTATCTTTTAAGGTTAACACCAAAAAAAAAAGAAATCATTCTATGAAGCTATCGTATGATGTGTCAAATCATCAATTCTTACTTTATCTTGTAGCGATATACACAGACAGACAGACACACATACACACACATATATATATATATATATATATATATATATATATATATATATATATATATATATATATATATGTACATACATACACAGAGAGTCTTCCTTTCAAACATGAAATAAAATCTAAAGCTTCATTATTTCTAAAATAGAGCTTAAGTCAAGATTAAGTCAAGGTTTTCACCTCTTGCTCGCTAGTTCTATAGTTAAGTTCTCCTCCTCTAGTTCTATAGGCAAGTTCTTCTTCTATTAGGAAGACCTTATGAAAAACAAAAGCATGAGTAATTTGACGTGCTTTTTCCTTGCATAATGCAGTCAAAATCATAACAGTAACTCTACGACAATAAAAATAGAGAAGAAAGACTCCAAATAGAGAACAAACGTATGACATTACTTAAAACAATTGTGTTGAAGAAGTTTATAACTTAGAAAATAGGTATGGCTAGTGGGTGAAAGCACGTTAATGGTTACAAAAAAGTGATTTCTAGGACATAGTTAATTAGTTGGAAAAACTCGATCGTTCTTAGATGAACATCGTGCAATGGTTATTGAAAGAGGAGTAAAAGCGACGTGGTGGGGCGAGAGTAGGCAGCAGTACAAATGCTGGAGCATGGAGCGTTCATGAGATGGGTTTTTCTGCTTACTGTAGGTTGGAGAGTCCGTCGCAGTACCTCATCTCGCTTGGGAGTTTTTCTGCATAGCTGATTATTGTCTTTGGCAGCCATACATTCGTTATGGAGCATGCAAGGTAGAAGTTTTCTTTGCTGCTGTTTTGTTGATCATGTGCTGTTGTAACGAGTCATGACCAAATCTTTCAGCGATTGTCTTGATGCACGATGGAAGACGTACATGCGCAACATAAAATCAGAGGCTTTAATCAACTCTAAAGAATTGCTTCTCGCATTTTCTTCTACTCATTGCACTTTAGGTTTCCTAACTTTCACACTGCCAGGAATAGGGTTGACCCAAAAGCTCTGTACTTGATATTATTCGCCCAAGTTGAAGTGGAAAATTGACTCTGTTAAGAGCTAGAAACAGACTTTGGAGGCCACCACTAGCATGTATCCTTGGGGACAGAAAAGACATTACAAATCTTGATGCGATTTCTGTGGGTTGCAGAGTAGGAATGCTTTTCGAACTCCCTATGTGGAGCGTTCATGATGTGGGTTTTTCTGCATGCTGCATGTTTGAGAGTATGCCGCAGTATCTCATCTTGCCTGGGAGTTTTTCTCTGTGCTGCATGTTGAGTGGGGAATAGTGAGAGGAACTCCATCACTATAGGCATTTTTTCTGCACGCTGCGTCCTGAGTGGGGAATATTGATAACTATTTTTCTACATGTTGCATGTTGGAGAGTACGCTAGAGTACCTCTTCTCCCCTATGAGTTTTTCTACATGCTGTGTGTTGAGTGGGAACAATGAGAGGGACTCCATCACTATACGTAGTTTTTCTACGTGCAATATCCTGAGTCTCTACATATAACTATTTTTGTGCATATCACATATTTTGGTTTGGAGATCATTCCTAAAAAAGTAATCCACTTCTTCATATTTGATGACAAGAAGCATGACACTGTTTTTGTGCAACAGTGTTTCCAATTACATTGGCAATGGGTGAGAGAGCTAAACCTTGACTTAAGCCAACATTGGGTATGGTTAGATGGTGAAGCTTCTCATTGTAAAGACTAATGACATTGATTTTATGGTGATGTGTGGGCTCTTGGCCCCTGCACATTTTGTACAATTCTCTCATAAATCTACTTTTTTCCTTTTCTCTAAAAAAAGGAATTTATATACGAGTAACATCTGAGATTGTGGATGATTGTTGCAGGTTTAAAAGTATGCCTAGCAATGTCCATTTAGTTTCAGATTGTGGATTCATTGTATCTAAAATATGAGGTTTTGGATGATTGTTGTAGGTTCAAAAGTGGTATAACAAGTCTACATACGTAAGTGATGGAGAACATAATGATATCCAGTGAGCATACTCAATGTAAAGTCAATATAATAAAGTGGATTGATGAGTGGTAGATATTATTGTATTTATGGTTTCTTCATCATTTGTAGTGTGTTGATGCAGGGCGATCTCGGACAAGCGAACTGATGGAAGTTAATACAATATCAGTAGTGGATAGTGATCAGCAAGCATTAAGATGTTATTAGAAGGAAAAGAAAAGGAAATATAGAGACAATAATGTCAAGATCGATCACTAATGTGGAGGTTAATGCTAATTGGAGTTCAAGAAACTTGGATGGCATTGTGGATAAGATCATCAAGTATTTTAAAAATCAAACTAGACACTTATGTTGTGAAGATAAAATCGAGGCACTAAATAGGATGTTGCAGAGTCCATGTATTGGGCAACGTTTTGATGCAATGGGCAATAACAAAGATCATGTAACATGTGCCCTTTTCATCAATCTTTGGAATACACTACAAAGTATGAGAAAGAATTCTGATGACCTTGTGTTGAAGAGATCAACATTGATGATGGCTCTAAATAGTGATGCATATTCATCAAAAAATTAGATAAATATTTCAAGACTTTCTAGGATATTGGGAGTAAGCACGAAAGTTGTCTATGATACGATTGGACGGTTAAGTACAGTTGAGTCTGATCATAGTTTTTGGAAGGCAACTGGTAGGGAAACAAGTACAACATGTATCACATCAGAGGTCAAGCATCTAATTATCACGTTTTGGACAATAGAGAGCAGGGTGTCACCAAGTAAGAAGGATATAAGCAGGACCCGACTTGGCAAAAATCAATATTTGGAGCATCATGTTCACCTTCTTGATGTATCTCGGGTAATCCTATTTTCAATCATCAGTTCAGTATTTTAGATAATTATACAAGAACTAGTAACAAGTAACTTATAGTAACAATCATAGAAATAACTAACTAGTAGCAAGCTAATAGTAATAGCTAACTAGTAACAAGCTATTTAGAAATAGCTTATTACAAGCAACCAACCAAGAAATTGGCTCTTAAGTAATAGCCAATTAGTAACAGGCTAATTAGTAATAGATTATTACTAATAACCATCCAAGAAGCAACTACTTAGTAATAGCTAATTGGTAACAAGGTAATTAGTAATAACTAATTACTAACAACTAACCAAGAAGTAACTACTTAATAATAACAAACTCTTAACAAGCTAAATAGTAATAGATAATTACTAACAACTAAGAACCAACTACTTAGTAATAGGTAATTAGTAAGCTAATTAGTAATAGCTAATTACAAACAACTAACCACGAACCAGCTACTTAGTAATAGCTAATTACTAGTAGATAATTACAAAGAGCTAACCAAGAACTAGCTCCTTAGTAATATTTAATTACTAACAAGCTAATTAGTAGTAGATAATTACTAACGACTAACTAAGAACTAGCTACTTATTAATAGCTAATTCGTAACAAGAAAATTAGTAATAGATTATTAGTAATAATTAATTACAAACAATTAACCAAAGACTAGCTACTTAATAATAATTAACTATTAACAAGCTAAATAGTAGTCACTAATTACTAAGAACTAACTAAGAACCAGCAAGCTAACTAGTAATAGCTAATTATAAACGACTATCCAAGAACCAGCTACTTAGTAATAGGTAATTAGTAATTAGTAATAGGTTACTAGTAGCAAGCTAACTAATACTAGCTAATTATAAACGACTATCCAAGAACCAGCTACTTAGTAATAGGTAATTAGTAACAAGCTACTTAGTAATAGCTAGTTATAACAAGCTAATTAGTAACAAGCTAATTAGCAATAGCTAATTACAAACAACTAATGAAGAATGAGCTACTTAGTAATAGCTAATTAGTAACAAGCTAATTAATAATAGCTAATTATGAATAACTAATCAATAACGAGCTACTTAGTAATAGCTAATTACTAACAAGCTAATTAGTAACAAGCTACTTAGTAATAGCTAATTAATAGAAGCTTATTAGTAATAGCTAGTTACAAACAACTAACCGAGAACCAACTACTTAGTAATAGCTAATTACTAACAAGCTAACTAGTAACAAGCTAATGAGTAACAAGCTAATTAGTAACAAGCTAATTAGTAATAGCGAATTACTAACAAGCTAATTAGTAATAGCTAATTAGTAACAAGCTAATGAGTAACATCCGTGGATTCTTCTCACATATGGGCTAACCTCATAAAAATAAACACTAAACATTTTTATATGGAAAAATATAAATCCTGGCAAGATCATTCTTTATGGGATATTATTCTATCTTCTCACTCTTTTCTTGCTATGGCCAGTTCCCTTTGTTGTAGATTATGGAAGGCTTGGATGGAGGTTAAAAAGGCATGTTGCCCTAATGAGAAGTACTTTACTCATTCTGACTTTTTTCTTTAGGAAAGCATCTGGATTGGATGGCTATCTTTGTGGAACAATTGCAAAATGGAAATCGAAGAGCACAAGTATTGCAAGAAGGGATACTCTAGCTGGAATAACCTCATTGTCAATGGTGGGGTCATTCAGGACTCTGCTATTATGGATATCACTAACTTATCTCCTGCTTGTCATCTGGTATTTCAGCGGCACAAAAAGGTGCTCTAGGAAAGGCTTCTTCAATGCACTTCCTAGAGGCGTGTTCACCTTGCTAATGTTGCCAGATACATGTTGTAGAAATTCAGGAGTTGTAGAGGGTTCAAAAAACATTGCAATGAGGTGTCTTCGCCGCCCTCTGTACACTTTCACATACCATCATTAATCTAATCTTCTTGTTGTCTTAAAAAAAAGGGTGGAGTGCTTGTCTGTATTTGGTGAGGGTTTGTCCTTAGTACAGTTTGTAACTCTTCTATATTAATATTCATTTTTTCTGTTCTCTCAAAAAAAAAAGAGTGTGGCTCAGTTTAATTGGATTAGCTCTTCGCCTCTTGAGGCGGGGGTTCAATCCCTGGCTACAGCAAGACACTATATAACTCGTCTAACCCTTGGTTTGTGAGATACGGGGCATCCCATGGGTACTATGCCTGTTCACCTATACAATTGCAATTTCAAAATTAAAGTCCAGGGGAGTAGGCTTAGACTCAACCTCCATTTCAAAAGGAAAAAAGAAAAATGTGGCAGCTTACCCCCCTCAGAACAAAACATGCACTCCTGAAAGAGATGAATTGATGTGCGGGTGGAAGCATGATTTTGGAAGGAAATGCGATTTATGTTCCATCGGAATAGTTTGAATCCACCCATAGACTTAAATGCTTTTTTTATGGAAAACATAGATTAAATTAAATTTAGGAAATATATTGTACAACTGTGCAGGGGCAGGCCCTCTTGGGACAATACATCTTAGAGAGAGTGACTCTTCAATGTTGGTATCTAACATTACATGTAATTTTTTAATACATGGCTTGATGCATACGAGCATCAGAGATACTAGAAAGGTAGGCCTGTCCAGCAAACTTCATTTCTTTCCAATAGTTGTAAATTTGATTCCTACTACTATCTTCAAAGCATCTTTTATTTCTTCCAACCCAGATGTTCCATAATATTTGTGCTCTCCATGTGTGCTCTCCATGTGTGCTCTCCATAATATTTGTAGTGGTTGCACTTCTTCATGGCTTTCAGGAGCAGCTCCGCTAATCCATAAGCACATGTTTACAACTAAGAGATAAATCAACAATGTCATTAATGAAGAAAGGATCCACAATATCCTACCCAGACATAAGGCTATTCCATGAGTCAAAGCCTTTTTTCCTACCCTCATTCATCTTAACAGGCAAAGGAGAAGCTTCTTCAACATTCACCCGTCCAGTCCATAATGAGTCCTATGACAAAAACTAGAGATTAGAAGCAAACACTGAATTTAAGGTATAACCCTCTTTAACTTTCATCCAAGCATAGAAATACCTCTAATAATTCCTTGTTCTATTTTATCTTTGACTAACCATCCCAGAGCATCACTAGAAATAGCAAAAAAAAGAGGAGCAAGGGGACAATCCTTTTTGATAGATCTATAAAGATTGAAGGGTTCAGAAACAAAACCATTCATAGCCACCCTAGAGTTGGCATTACTCAGTGTTTTTGTTTGTAATCTCAATTATGTCTGTAATCTCGATTATGTTTGTAGTCTCGATTATGTCTGTTAATCTCGATTATGTCTGTAATCTCGATTATGGTCTCAATTTAATCTCGATTAGGAATTACTCTGGAAATAATATCTGCATACTCAATATGATTTGGGGCTATTAACCATTTGCAAAGTTGATCACAAAGAGTTCCTAATAGATAATTAAGTCTTTCACTGATTGTCATCTTTGGTAACGTTAGAAAACATCTTCTAATGTTGTAAAATAATATGTAACCAGTAGTATCAATGATCAATGTATTGTGAGGATCGTACTCCACATTCTTGTCCCAGAAATGAGTCGATTTCTTGAAATGGATTTAAAACTTCCAAAAACACTGATCCCTCCCCTAAATATCCAAAAATTTCTTCCTGAACATCGGGAAGATTGTATCAATACATTTGTTGACCTCATCTCGATCGTAGGCACTCCAAATCCAGACATTGAAATGTTCAAGGCACCATTGAAGAAAAGCATTACTGTCAAGAAAGGCCTGGTTATTTTGGATATTCATAAATACTTCAACTTCCAAAATCAGAGCCCTAGGTTGTAAATCCTTTTGAATAGGTTTCCATTCTTGTATCTCCTCCTCTGTCAGGCCACGTTGAATCTCTAGAGGGTACCTTTCTATCTCAATAAATTATGGTTCTCTTATCACATGATCCAACCTTTTTCGTTTTTTTGACTTGCCTAGTATTTTTTTAGGCTCTTGATTGCCTTTTGGTGGAAACACTAGTACAAGATTAGTTTGAGTTGAAACTGATACTTTCTGCTCAATTGTTGTTGCAATAAGATCAATTTGAGTTGAAAAAGGACATGTTTGAGTTGAAATAGGATCAGTTTGAGTTGAAATTGATACTTTATTTCCTTTTTTTTTCTTTTTGGGCATCTTTGTGCTCAACTTCTCTTGCAGCCTGACATTGACTTGCTGAGGATGTAAGTTTGTCTTTTGCGACGGCTGTGGATGGAACTTTTTTCTTTATCTGACATATAAGCCAAACATCATTACAACTTACAATCAATGACACTGTTATTCTATAGAAAATTATACAGAATAGGATAAATACAATCAATAACATCCTTACAAAATAGGCTAAACACAAAATCCTATGAGAGCTAATCGATTTGGACAATGTCATGTGTGGATAGTAACCATTACAAAGAGGTGTTGTAATTAAGAAGGTGAACTGTAGAGCTAAATAGTGAGATCAGTTTCCACACTTTGAAACTATTTACTACTATCCAAATCATATCATTGTAAAAAGGCATCATGAGAGGACCGATTGTAAAATTCATAGATATGCGTTCCTAATATTTATGATGGCATTAAGACTTCAAATTATTTCCAAATTGGTGCTTAAGTTATAGACAAACACCATTTTGCCCATATAATACCAAAAGAAGAATTGTTTACATCATTACAATCAATGACACAATTGAGATATCAAATATGTACAGGGTATATAATACGAGGGAGAGACAACAAAATATTTTAGTTACATAGATACAAAATAGGCTCATCACAAACTGTGATGATAACTAATAGATTTGGATGATGCAACACGTGCAGATAGTAACCATTACAAAGGACAGTGATGTAAGACGGTGAACACTGGTACTATTCTTTCAAAAGATCCTCTATATCATGTATAGTGTCTCCGTTCAAGTGTGACCGTGTAGTCTGCCGCCTTGTAATTGGGTGCAAATGGCTTGGCTTCTTTTGTCGCTTCACATGTTCTTGCAAATTTCTTTTTGCATTTGCCATAAACTGCGCTAGAGTGGCCTCCTCTTGTACATGAACACCCACAGCCTTTGTTTGGGATCCGCACATGTCAGAATTTGTGGATGGGACGTTACAATAGTTTTGCGTTGAGGAGTTTTCATTTGTGGTATTCATTTGAAGAACATCTCCATTTGGACTCTGATTAGGATCAAAAGTTGTATTCTGCAGATGACCTTTGCTTGAACAAAAAAACCAATCATTATCAACTATAGAGTTCTGACTAGCTAGATGAGTATCTGAGGTGCTAACTAGATCAAGAACATTCTCAATCATTCCGTCTAGACCACTATGAAAATCAATGCATGTGGACTCCGCATCATGCATGTGGTCAATTGCACAAGGATACACACTAGCATCCATTGTAGATAGTGTTTGGAGGAAGGATGGAAAATTTTCTTTCTCTTTTGATGATGAAGATTGGGCATAAGTCCTACTTTCAGCAAATGGTGTACGTCCAACATTCTCACTTATCCCAAGCTCCCTATCATATGTAGCATCAACATTGTTGGTAATTGTTCCTATTGAGGTACGAGCAACTGGTTAGCACAATGAAACCAGCTAGATTAGCGTTCCACTAGAGGGTTTAAGAGTAAGAAAGAGATAGTTGATGGATGACTTATTTGAATCAACTAACGAAAAACTAGATCCTTAGTAATCGTGATTTAGTAACAAGCTAATTAGTAATAGCTAATTACTAACAACTATCGAATAATCAGTTACTTAATAATAGCTAATTAGTAACAAGCTAATTAGTAGTAGCTAATTACGAACAACTTACCAAGAACAAGTTACTTCATAATAGATACGTAATAACAAGCTAATAAGTAATGGCTAATTTGTAATAGCGAATTAGTAATAGCTAATAAGTAATGGCTAATTTGTAATAGCTAATTAGTAATAGCTAATTAGTAATAGCTAATTAATAATAATTAATTAGTAACAGCTAATTCATAATAGCTAATTCACCATAGCTAATTAGTAATAGCTAATTCGTAATAGCTAATCATTAATAGCTAATCAATAATAGCTAATCAATAATAGCTACTTATTAATAGTTGATCAATAATAGCTAATTAGTAATAGCTAATTAGTAATAGCTACTTATTAATAGCTAGTTCATAATAGTTAATTCATAATAGCTAATTCGTAATAGCTAATTCATACTAGCTTATCAGTAATATCTAATCAATAATAGCTAATTAGTAATAGTTAATTCATAATAGCTAATTTGTAATAGCTAATCAATAATAGCTAATCAGTAATAGCTAATCAATAATAGATAATCAGTAATAGCTAATTAATAATCATGAATTAGTAACAAGCTAATTAGTAATAGCTAACTACTAATAGCTATTGAACAATCAACTACTTAGTAATAGCTAATTAGTAACAAGCTAATTAGTAATAGCTTACAAACAACTAACCAAGAACTAGTTACTTCGTTATAGCTACTTATTAACAAGCTAATTGTAATGGCTAATTCATAATAGAAAATTAATAATAACTAATTAGTAATAGCTAATTAGTAATAGCTAGTTAGTAATAGCTAGTTAGTATAGCTAAATAGTAATAGCTAATTCGTAATAGCTAATCCGTAATAGCTAATTTGTAATAGCTAATTCGTAATAGCTAATCAATAATAGCTAATTAGTAATAGATAATTAGTAATAGCTAATCAATAATGGCTAATTAATAACAATCTAATCAGTAATAGCTAACCACTAATTGTTAGTTAGTATTAGCTAATTCATAATAGCTAATTAGTAATAGCTACTTAGTAATAGTTGATTACTAACAAACTAAATATTAATTCGTAGTATGTAATTCATAATAGCTAATTAGTAATAGGTTATTAGTAACAAGCTAATTAATAATAACTTACTAATAAGCTAACTAAGAATGAGCTACTTAGTAATAGCTACTTAGTAATAGCTAATTAGTAATAGATATGATGAATTATCTACTTAGTTATAGCTACTTAGTAATAGCTACTTAGTAATAGCTACTTAGTAATAGCTACTTAGGAATAGCTACTTAGTAATAGTTACTTAGTAATAGCTACTTAGTAATAGCTAATTATTAATAGCTAATTGGTAACAAACTAATATATTACTAACTATTTCTAACAACTAACTAATGACCAACTACTTACTTATAGATAATTGGTAACTATTTAATTACTAATAAGTAAACCAGAGTTAGCAACTTAGTAATAGCTAACTAGTAACATGCTAATTCGTTACAAAAAAATAACCATAACCATATACTTAGTAATAGCTAATTAGTAACTAGCTTATTAGTAATTAGTAACTAGCTTATTAGTAATAGCTAATTAGTAACTAGCTTATTAGTAATAGCTAATTAGTAACTTGCTTAGTAGTAATAGCTGATTACTAACAACTTATTAAGAACCAACTACTTTGTAATAGCTAACTAGTAACAAGCTAATTAGTAATAGCTAATTACAAACAACTAACCAAGGACTAGCTACTTAGTAATAACTAATTGGTAACAAGCTAAATAGTAATAGCTAATTACTAACGGCTAACTAGGAACTAGCTACTTAGTAATAGCTAATTGTTAACATGATAATTAGAGATAACTTAGTAACCTAGTAATAGCTAATTAATAATAGATACTAATAAGTTATCAGCAACTCAGGAACTGGTAATAATGTAATTAGTAATAGATACTTAGTAACAAGTAACTAAGAACCAACTACTTAGTAACAGGTAACAAGTAGCAACCTAATTAGTAATATCTACTTACAAAAAACTAACTAAGAAGCCACAACCATGGATAAAAAGTAATATTATTAATATTAATCAATAGGACAAGCGTAGCTTTGTGAAAGTTGAATCGACCATCAAAGAATCCAGAGATTGTTTGCCGCACATGTTTTGGTATTTCAGCACCACATTCAAGTCCTAAATAGTTGACTGACACACGACAGTGTGCTACAAAACAAATATAGTGATATGCATGGTTGCATGGCATAAGGTGCACTCTAAAACTCACCCTCTCCTCAATATTCAAACCACATGCTATGCACATGTATGAAACACTGAGTAAGAGGCTTGATGGTAACTCTGGGGGAGGTAATGGCAATAATGGTGACAATTCATTTGAATCCATCATGCTTAACATGTTCTTTACAAAGGATAGATGTCAATTTGCACTCTTCAGCTATATCTCATGCAACTTATATTCAGCTTGTGTATGTAACAATCCAAATGATCAGTATTGAACCTTAGAAAAATGTTCCAACCAATGTCAATAAAGCTCAATATTACCTCCAATTGAGGCACCTTGTCATTCTCATCTATCTCAACCCCTAACAGCTCTAGATTAATAGTATATATCTGAATTCGCATCTCCAGTTGAATCCTCCTCTCAAGGGACATTCGCACATCACATTTCCATTCATCTATGGATACCTATAACTTTTTTCTCATCTCAATGACTAGCGTAGTCGACTTAGACTCAGCAGCCTTTGATAGCTTGGCTTGACCCAAATCAAGGTTGACCCTATCCAACTTATTTTGTTCACTATCAATTAACAATTCTAAAGTACGTATAACCCTACTACCCTCCACTTGCCTTATGGGAGCAACTGTCGTAGCTTGTCGAGCATTTAACTCAACATCTTCTTTCTGTTCCTACAAGTTCGCATCCAAAGGCTCTAAAAGTGGTGAAGCATCATCGTTCATACAACTGTAAAACCTTTGCATCTTTGATTGCAATGTACCCATCTTCGTGCATCTTTTAGTAGAAGCTTCTATAGCTACAACCCATGCCACTTGGTACATAGCTGGAATTTTTGATGTTTGAGTAGTGGTACAGTTTTCCAATGCAAAGACTCTATCAAATTGTACAGACAATTAGTAGTTTGTTGGTACCTCCTGGTAGACTTTTTGATGTAACACCATCAGTGGGTCATAGAACTCTTGCATGACATATTTAACTTTCATCTTCCCCTTGAGTCGAGTTACCTTGAAGAAAAACAACCAATCTGCCTCACTAATCAATTTTTCTGATATAGTACCTGGATCTATACCAGTGATAGAGAGGTCGTAAACGGTGTGGAAATCCTCTTTTTTTTGATAGAATACACTATGGTCTAATACTTTTTTGAATATGCTAGATATACCAACCCACATCAACAAGGCAAATTGTTTCATAAATGCATGCCCATTACTCCAGACGTAGCACCAAAGATTAAGTGTTGAGTCCCTATATCTTTGTGGTTCATGGATGCAGAAAAGAAGGATCCTACAGAGGCCTATAGATAACGTAGAGATACATGCAACAACTTCTGTATGTATTAATGATTCAATATAGCAGTTACATACATGCAAATCTTTACATCATGTGACACATAAGTGAGGCGCAGCTATTAAGCCATTATTTTTGGGACATGGCATTTGGCCACATGCTTCATACGTGGCACATCCACATAATCGTAGTTAAGCCACTTCAACACTCCCCTATAACTAGAGTACTGGAATATGACACAGATCTTACTTGATTTCAACGATTCCAAGATGTTTCCTGTAGAAGATGAACTTATCTGCTCCCACAGGCTTTGTAAGCATATGAGGCCACATTAGATGAGTTGATACATATGAGAGATGAAGTTTTTCCTGCTCTACGAGATCACGTATAAAATGAAACTTTAAATCAACATGTTTTGTTTTCTCTGTCATCAGTAAGAGCTCTTGCACGACGGTTTGGATCCAAAGGCCTTCTTTTGCCGTGAGAGCTAAGGCCAAAAATTCCGCTTCTGTTGATGATAATGCAACTGCTGTCTACTTCTTGGAGAACCAGGTGCTATTTGCCAATCAACTGACTGTAAAACTAGCCTATTAAATTACACAAAATTAGACACACCGATTAATATCAGATTTGGAGCTTACATGGTCCATTGTTTTCACTTCAATGATGGACTCTTAACGGACTGCACCTCTCCTCTGCCAAAAATTGTGGCTCTTACATTAGAACCATAGAAATTACTCCTAGCCATGCGAGAACCTAAACATTGCATGCATGGATGCTAGACCCTATACCTCGTCATACTCGTTCCCAAAGATTGCATTTCACCTTCGTCGTATGATGGAAGAGATTTGTTGATGGTAGCTTTCTCTCGCGTCTCCATAGACTCGCCACCTTGTGGAGTACGTGAGGAATAATTACATTTACTATCGACCCAGTCACGATACCCAACGGGCCGCCACATGAGTAGTGATTGTATGTCTAGCAAATTGAAATTTGATGAATTTGTTTTCTCGCTATTTAAAACGCTTTTCAAATAGCTAAAAGGTGACGGGCTTAAAACCGATTTGGACTCCTAAAAAGTGTTCACATTAACATGCTTTTACCCTAGTACTAGAGGCATCATTAAAAGGAAAAACGCCAAAAGATACGAAACTAGTGGATTCTCAACCCTCCATGGAAGGTTTTGTTCTCCTCTCCATATCTTATCCCTTTGATAAGATTTGTCTGAGTATTTATGTTCTATTGAGCCTAGGGAATTTTACATGGAATGGCCATTGGATGTATGACATCTTGATGTAGTAAAGTAAGTTGATGATCTAAGGGTCTGACTGGTTCACACAAATATAAAATTGGATGTTGTTTGCTCACTCGTGAGTATGGCCCAAAATCTCGAGACTAGACTTAAGCATAAGTTCATGTGGTCTCTTAAACAAGTGATCCAAATAGCCTAGTGGTTAAGTCTCAAGGTTTTGAAGGAGGAGGTCTTCGTTTCAACCTCCATGGGAAGCATGGAGAGAGTGTTTTGCCCAAGGAGCTCTAGAACCTTCTAACTCAAGTTAATGTGAGTTAACTTGAGTCCAATGAGCCTTAACTCAAGTGGTGGGTAAAACTACCTCTAGTGGACTCTAGTGGAAGGTACTAATGTAGTGGTTGAGATAACTCCAACCACTAGTAGACTCTATAGAGGATATTAAAGGAGTGGAGGAGATTGCACATGCACTTGTGGACTTTAGTTACATTCGTGGTCCTCGTTGATTTGAGCAACTATATATACAAGCATAAGGTTGGAAGGAGAGTCATCTCTCTAGCATGTGGTAGTTATAAATTGTCAGTCTCTTGCATTAGTATTAAAGCTTGGGCTTCCATGGAGACCTTGGGAGTATTATCATCTTTTTTATTTATAAATTAATCCATTTTACATAGTTGCATGAGTTTCTTTCCACACACATGTCCATATGTTTCTTCTATACTCAAGAGTTCATAATTCGCTTTTGTATGTCTTTCTTGCATGGTTTTAAATGGTAAAAAGCATACAATATATCATTACTATAGTGCATCTAGATGGTATAGAATTGTAGTTCTCTTGCATAGCTACCAAAAGCTCTACTTCAATGATAGATTTGAATCTTGTTCCTTTTGTTGTCATGATTGAAATAAAACTTTAAATATCTATAGTGAGTGGATGGTAGGAATGGATGGGAGCTGTGACATTTAGGTTCTTGCTCTAACCTCGAAGCCAAGTCAGTGCTTTCCATGCACATTATCTGATGTTTTGGTAGTCGAGCTCAAAGAAAATAAAAGAAAACATTGTCCAGACTTGCATCCCTTAAGAAGGGACCTCGCAGCCTGTTAAGAGATTAGAATTGGTCTAGCCATTGCACCTACAAGCTTGGTAGTACAAATGTATTTTGTAGATTAATGGCAGATTTTATCGCATCTGACAGTGCTACAAAACTTGCTCTTAGCGTAGCAAACGGGTTTTGAACCCGCTTCGAACCCATTAAATTAGATGTAGATTATCCATCATGCTTATGATTTGATTTAGTTTGTAAATTTGGAGTTTCATGCAGGAGCCGTGCCATGAATAAAAGAGATTTCTGCTTCAACTACTACGTACAGATTCAGATACTTTGAATGTTGCATCACCTGACAGAAGCACATTATCAAGCTATCCATCATCATATGCTGCAAGACTGCTTTCAGGCAAATGTTTAAAAAATAATATCTGTGCATTGCTTGTTGCAGGGGGCCCATTATTCTACGACTGAAGTAAGACCACGGAATCAAACTAGAGATCTCAGAGTCATATAGTTTGTCAATAGCTACGATAACTCAATTTTTTTTTATTAAATCAAAACAGAAAAGAGAATAATTTTCTGAGCTAGATACATGGGAATCGAACCGTCTAGTCCTGTATGGGGAGGTTTTGTTCTGGAACAATAGAACAAGGGCTATTCGACATCAAGATTATCTTGTAAGACTTATTTAGTATCGATGTCTACTAGCCGAGAAGCCTTGAGTGCGAAAGATGATATAAGAAAGAACTTCCTCAGCTGGTGAAGAGATGGATAGGTATGTGCTTGAAGATGAAGAGGTGTTGCAAAATCCTTAATCTACACCAGCCAAATGAACTCCAGGAGTATGTGGTGGGCCCTTTTACCTTGCCAATGGATGTATTCGACACCCTATTTACCTTCGAATATCACTCTAAAAAAGATAGATCAAAACAAATAAGTTGGAGTTAGCTCAGAGGTGAAGAACTTGCTATTTTGGTTCATACACCTGTCTAGTGTTTTGCATAACTCTCTGAGCACAGTAGCAATTAGCTTAATTTGTTTTGGGGAAATCTACTTAACTTAAAGAGCTAACTTTCAAGAGTATTCTCATAAAAAATAATGAACCACACACTGAGAATGATATTTAACAAGTGATGACATCATCCCGACTTTCACGTGCTGCTATAGTAATGAGACCATTGAGCAGAAAAATGAACATAACTCAAGCTTTAAGAATCCAATGATTATGAATAATTTTGTATGCTTATAATAGACAGAATGCTGAATTCAACAAGCGTTAAATCATTGAATTTGGGTAAGTACACACTGAGAAACAACTCTCACAAGATGAGTAAAAAAGTCTGGTACCTGATAGAGAAGTGAAAATGAACAGACAGGGTTGACTTGAACTGAACATAACTAAAGATTAAAACACCCAAATAAAAAGAAAATTGGTGAGAATATAGTATAATTATAGAGCTAACATTACCAAGTTAAATCACTGAAAATGATGCACCAAGCTCAGAGAAACCATCTCTGCAATCTGACTGAGAAGACTAAGAGATATGGCAGTGAGTAGTACACTTAACAACAACATGGATGAACTCAAACGATCATGAAAATGAAAATATATTGATTGTACAATACAATGGACTTACTGATACATATGTGTGCCTTAAAATCAAACCTTGATATGGCATAAAGCTTAGCTCTTCGAGGTCTTCTCTGAGGTCTCTCTAACCACAACTAAAGCTGCCATCTATTTATAGTTGAGCTTGGGAGGCTAACTTCCCTCAATCACTCTCCAATGAATTAGTGATTGATTTGATTCTCTATCTACCACAAATCACAAATTCGTGGCTCCTCTTTCCGTTTTTGATCAAGTGGACTCAAGCACTTAAGATTCTTTCACTTTTACATTAAGTAAAGTTTTCAAAAGTTACAAGAGGTAGTGCACAAGTGAACTTTACAATGTGTTCATTTTAAGGCTTTTTCTTTGAATTTGTGGGACTCAAGCCAATAGTTAGGCTTGTCATAGACTTGCTCCAATAGCTCGTCCTCATGCCAAGTATGCTTGAGTTCTTGAATCTTCCAAGATTACCTGCAAACCTATCATAGCCGTGAATTTGCAAAGCTTTGTACCATCCAATGCTTTGGTTAGAATATCTGCACATTGTTGATGAGTGGACACATATGATATTTGAATCTCTTTGCTTAGAACCTTCTCTCCTACATAGTGATAATGGACTTTCAATATGTTTAGTCCTTGCATGAAAAATAGGATTAGCAGCCAAATGAATAGAACTCATATTGTCACCAAAAATAGTTGGAGTTCCAAACTCCAATCCAAGATCTGTTAATAATGTCTTCATCCACATAGCTTCCTAAGTAGCTATGGCAAGACCTCTGTACTGAGCCTTTGTGGAAGAAAGAGCAACTGTAGGTTGCTTCTTGGAGGACCATGAAATAAGCTTTGAACCTGCAAAAGTAAGATATCTTGAAGTGCTCCTTCTATCTTCCTTGGAACCAGCCCAATCTGCATCAGAAAATAGCTTCAAACCTAAATCAGATACATAAGGATAATAAAGTCCTTCATTTATGGTTCCTTTGAGATACTTGAGAATCCTTTTGGCAGCATCCATGTGTGGTTTCCTTGGTGTGTGCATAAATTGAGTTACCACACTCGCACTGTAACATATATCTACTCTTGTCAATGTGGCATAGTTGAGACTACCCACTAGACTTTGATATGATGTGATGTCCTCTATGAGTTCACCTTCATGTGAGCTCAATTTGTGATTGACCTCCATTGGAGTACCTGCAATCTTACAATCTTTCATCTTGAATTTTGCCAACATGTCCTTAATGTACTTTCATTGAGTGAGAAACAAACCATGATCTTTGTAGACAACTTCTAAACCTAGGAAGTAGGTAAGTGAACCCAAATCACTTATCTTGAACTCTTCTCTCATTATTCCAAGCTCTTGGGGCTTTCTTGAGACCATACAATGCTTTGTTAAGTTTACACACATAAACAGGATAAACTTGACTCTCAAAACCAGGTGGTTGTGCCATATATACCTCTTCTGTTATCCAACCATTCAAGAATGCATTCTTTACATCTAGTTGAAGTATCTTCCAATTCTTGGAAGAGGAAATACTAAGCAAAACCCTAATACTAGGCATCTTTGCCACAGGAGAGAAGGTCTCCCCATAATCAATTCGGTGAGTTTGTGGAAAGCCTTTTGCTACAAGCCTTTCCTTATACCTGTTAATGGAACCATCAGAATTCTTCTTGAGTCTACAGACCCATCTTGAGCCTATTACCTTCATGGATGAAGTCTTGGGCACCAAATCCCAAGTGTTGTTTTCCTCAAGTGCTTCAATCTCTTCTCTATTACATGCTTCCATTCTGATTTTGCTTTGGCCTCTTCAAAGAATGATGGCTCCTCTTGATTTATGTCTTGTGCTATGTAAATAGAATGTTTAGTTACTAACGAGGGGTCAAACCCATACCTTTCTGGTTTTTTTCTTTCCCTTATAGATCTTCTCAAGCCATGTTGTGATGATTCTGCCTCATGTCCAAGTTCCTATAATTTTGCTTTACCTTTAGACTTCCATGCTTTGATTTTTTCCATCTGAATCTCTTCATCATCTTCTGAAGTATCTTGTTCTTCAATCTTTGGTTGTTCTCTACCAAGCTTTGGAAAATCCTCTTCAAGACCAGATGGTAAATTGACCTTCCTGCATGAATCTTCATACCATGAATTGTTCTCATAAAAAACTACATCTCTACTTACCAAGAATCCTTTGTTGGTAGGATCATATAACCTCTAGCCCTTTTGATTGCTGTCATATCCAATGAATATGCACCTTTCTGCCTTTGGATCCATCTTGCCTCTAATTTGTGAAGGAACATGAGCATACACAATGCAACCAAAAAATTTACAATGATCTAAGCTTGGTCTTCTTCCATTCCAAGCCTCATATGGATTCATCCCATCAAGGGATTTTGAAGGCAACCTATTAATCAAGTAAGTGGCTATAGATATAGCCTCAGCCCATAAGTAATTGGGTAAATGCTTTTCATTCAACGTAGACCTTGCAGCTTCAACAATTGTCCTATTCCTCCTTTCTGCCACTCCATTTTGCTCAGGAGTGTACCTTGTAGTTACCTCTCTTTTGATTCCTCTTTGTTGAAGAAAAGAATCAAACTCATGGGAGAAGTATTCTACCCCTCCATTTGACCTTAGCCTTTTTAGTGATTTACCTATTTGATTCTCCACAAGAGCCAAATATCTTTTGAAACATGAAAAAACTTCATCTTTGTGTTTCATAAAGAATAGGATAGTCCATCTACTGCAATCATCAATAAAGGAGACATAATACCTTGATCCAGATATTGAAGATTTCTTGCTAGGTCCCCATACATCTGTATGAACCAACTCCAAGAGATCTCCATGCATATAACCTTTCTTCATGAATGGTAACCTATGAGACTTTCCAAATTGACATGCACTACACTTATAAATCATATGTTGTTTTGACAAGTTAGGGAGTGCAAGTACACTTTGGTCCCTGCAAATTTTCTTTAATGACCTTTCACCAATATGTGCTAAAATTTTGTGCCATACTTCCGATTCTGTGAGTGTCTGACTACCATAATTAAAGAGAGCAATGTTTCTAGTGTCTTGAAACTCAAAGGTGAATAGTCTACCTGTCTTTTCTCCACTTGCTATTCTTCTGAACCCTTGGCTAGGGTCTTCCACATATGCTCCTCCTCTTGTCCTGACTTGTAATCCTTTCTCTACTATCTACCCAACACTTATCAAATTCTTTGTAATGGTAGGGACATAGAGTACCTTATTGAGTAGGTTGATGTTTCCATCAGGTGCTTTGACATCGCCTATCTTCTCCACAGGATGTCTTGTGTCATCTCTTGTTTGTAGCTCATGCTTATTCCTTGGATCTTCCAAATCTGATAGGAGAGCTACATTTCTTGCCATATGATTGGAGCAACCTGAATTTATTTAGAAAACATGCTCATCATATTTACTTTGTTGTATAGTCAAATTCATGATCAATAATGAATCTTCTTTGGTTGAGTCTTCTGTGTAGTTATTGAAGTCTCTCCTTCCTTTGTAGCCTCCTTGATAGTTTGAATGATTGTAGTTGTTGTAATTGCCATGGTAGTTGTTGAACCTTCCTCTTGAGTAGCCATAACTTCCTCTATTGTATCCTCTTCCTCTTTGATTCCTCAGTTGTATGATTAGTTAGACCACAAATAGAACATGGGTTGGAGCCTTGGGATCTCCCCCTGCCTTGTCTACCTCCTCTTCCTCTACCTCTGCCATGTCTTCCTCTACCTGCATAGTTAACTTGATATGTACCTGCTTCATCATCCACTTTCTTTGGCTTTCCTTTGTTATCTTTGGAATTTCTTTTATCAATGTATAAAGCTGAAGATTGATTACCTTTAGAGCTTTCTCCATTTTTGATAAGCTTTGCCTCTTGAGTGAGTAATTGTCGAATGAGTGTAGTGTACATGCATGTCCATGTACGAATCCATAGCTGTGGTGAATGCTTCCCACTTGCCATCTGCTTTCAATTCAGGCAAGTTTGGTGGCATCATATGCATGACAGGCGCATGCGGAGATCTCTGGCGGCTGAAGGATACAAATGAGGACAGACACGAACACGGAAGGAGGCCAATTGATCGTCCATATCTGGCGGAAAAGGGAGGGATACATAGAGGGGGCGCATGTTCTGAGAGAAGGAGAGAAGGCAGACAATTCATGCGGGCAGCACATCAGTTCTGTTCTGAAAATATTTTTTTGCACTTCACGCTCTTTTTAGGGAGGCCAATTACACATCTGAATCAGGCACTGATGCTCTGGGAAGGAGGCTAATGTGCAGCAGCCGTCATATGTGGAGAATTGGACGTAGAGTTCGGAGGAAGAACACGCAGAGGCCGATGCATGATTTACCTTCTGGAAACTCATCCAATTGGAGGGAGTAGAAAAGATTATGATAAATGAATTGATGGTGACTAGTATGACAACATCGCGCAGGAGGCCGATATATGCTGAGAAGACTGAAAACAATATCTGACAGCGAAAAAACTCCTTTTCCTACTGAAATGCACTGCTCCGAAGCGTGGCGAAAGTGGTGAAGCGTTGCAAATACGAATTACAAAACGTTCTTATTATAAATATCCTGTTGTGTTTCGATTTTGAGCATTTTATTATTATTGAAGTCTGGCACGCAACATCCACGCTCTTCTGTTTTCTATCATAGTTGATCTATGTTATTCTGTATCTCTAATAGCTGACGCATTTTTGCACCAAAAAAACATTAAGAAGCAGGTATGATGAAAGAATGGGAGGAGTTGTTCTGAGGAAAATGTGCGCAAAAACCAATGAGAATTTTTTTTTAATCTCGTTTTCATCAACGTGGTAAACAAAACTTTTTCATGTGTGTTAAACAGTGCTCTGATTCATGATCCAACGAAAGATATCATAAGGTTTTTTTTTTTCCTGGCACAAATGATGTTATG
Source organism: Ceratopteris richardii (assembly GCA_020310875.1). NCBI lineage: Eukaryota > Viridiplantae > Streptophyta > Polypodiopsida > Polypodiales > Pteridaceae > Ceratopteris > Ceratopteris richardii. The sequence continues at coordinate 141,656,369 of CM035431.1, forward strand.
AAACTTTGACATTTATCTATCGTGAATTTTTTTTAAAAGATATCATGTGCTTATTTTATAATTATAAAATAAATGAGTGGAAAGCTCTCAATGTTAATGTTTGATATTTTGATCCGAATCTCTCCGTTTGTTTCATGTTTCTGTGCTGAATGACTCCATCAACCATATATTTCGTTTATCTAAGGTGGTCCTCCATAAATTCTTTACACCTATCATTGTTGCTATTAAGGACAAAAAGCTTCTGTCTTGGCGACCATATATATTAGAAGTTCGAGTGAATGATATCTATTACGTTCATCTGATGTTAAGATTTGACTTCCACCATGATCAACAATTCTTCTGCAATTTTAATTCATATAATGCTTATTGATGTTCGGTTTTTCATCTAGCTAATTCATTAATTTGTTGGCGTGCAATATGAAAAAGCAGTAGAGTTATGTCTTGAGGATCGCATGGGGTGTAGAAGATGAGCAGTCGTTGAGCATAGATCATGTGTGTGATGAATTCACAGATTATCTATAGTGCTGGAAACATGTCTTCTATGTTCATGAGTTTTTTTCATATCATCACTAACTAGCATACAACTTGTGCATATATAAAAAATCTCTTACGTTCATAATTTGCCAAGAGTTTGAATTGAATTCTCAATGAAGCAAGAATTCAAAAAGCTGGACGGAAGGAATTCAATGCGAATGAAGTTATGAAGGGGTTTACTTCTTCTATGCAATGAATTGCTGCTAGATCAAGATTCTGTACTCCTAATATCTCTTATACAACTCTTTGAGCTGAATTTTGGCTTTACTGTATTGTTCGAATATGTTACTGTTTTAAAAAAGAAAGCTCATGAATTCGTATATTGATGTTTAATTTCAATTATTCTGGTGCTGCGCATTTCTATCCCTCATGATCTGGCAAATCTCCCAATTGAAGTTTTGTTGTGTATCACACACAAGGAAGGGAGATCTGTTGTGCGCTGTAGGGGAAGAAGGGAGCTGTTTGATCATCCATGGATGTAGAGATTCTCTGTGACAGGTGACGAATCAAGGGCTTTTTGTAGCCTTTTAATTCTATCATAGTCGCTGGATGAAGTGCGATCTTGCATCAAGTAGTTTCATCTTTCATGTATCCTCCCTGAATCGCTAAGTATGTAACGTGAAAATATGAGCTAGAATTCAGAGACAGCGAGGCACAAAATTCTGCATGCTTTACGATTTCTTGTCATATAAATAAATGAATTAAATAGGTTTTATAAAGTTTACTTTTTTAGAAACTAAATCAGATCATCCCTAGTTGGTGCATATCAAGAAGATTTCACTATGAAAATGGTTTAAAAGTGGTGTGCTGCGTGCACGTAGTTATATTTCTCAATACTTTAGGTAATCCATATAATCCAAGTTTTCCCTCTCACTGGAATCTCATAACAGTAACGGGTTGAGAGTTAAGTTCTGAATAAAATTATTACAAATTCTCACGAACTATACTATGCTTTTGTATTTAGATCGCAAATGGGTAAAAACATTTTTGTCATAGATTGCTATATATTGTTTAACCTCTACATAAATTCGCAATGAAAAGGTTTTTACGAAGATGATTGTTGTAAACATTGCACTTTAAGAACGATCAATGTAACCTTTTTATGCATTAGCATTACATTGCTAAAAGATTGCAATTTTATTGCACATATCATGACTAAACAATGCTATTGATATAGGTAATCTAGAAGACAACGTTTTTCGTACCGTAAGAACTCTTAAAAAGTTCTATAGAACATTTATAGCTTCTCCAGATGAGATTAAGAAGTGTTCTTTGCATATAGGACAGATTGAAGTGTAATTATATAATAAATTGTCACATTTTGAACTGTTTACTTTCAATGAGTCAAGGTTATATAATAAGAAATGGTGAAGTTGTCGATCAAACATGATGCATGGATTGATAGGCTTGAATTCATATGTTCCTTGAAGACTTTTGAAGTATTTTAAAGAATGACTTGAATAGTAAATGTGTTTCTAAAGATCTTGACACTGGGATATGTTTTCCAACTGAATCCTTACTAAAAGTCCCTTTGAGTTTCCACTTTACCTGAGATTGCTCCAAGCACCCGACGTGCACCGTTAGCGAGGCAGTTGGCTTGATCCACTAGCCGTCACCATTCGCTCTTTTCGCTCCGACATTTGAACGTGACGTGAAGAACAGCAACAATCTCAGGTGATGTATGTCTAAATTTGTGTTTAGAAATAAGCATGTCTTTTCAGGTCAAAACCAAAAAACAAAAAACAATATGATATGACGGGAGTTTATTATCTTTCTCCCTTATCAAAAAAGATATTAAATGACGGGAGTTTATTATCTTTATCCCTTATCAAAAAAGATATGAAATGATGGGAGTTTATTATCTTTCTCCCTTATAAAAAAAGATATGAAATGACGAGAGTTTATTATCTTTCTCCCTTATCAAAAAAGATATGAAATGACGAGAGTTTATTATCTTTCTCCCTTATCAAAAAAGATATGAAATGACAGGAGTTTATTATCTTTCTCTCTTATCAAAAAAGATATGAAATGACAGGAGTTTATTATCTTTCTCCCTTATCAAAAAAGATATGATATGATGGGAGTTTATTATCTTTCTCTCTTATCAAGAAAGATATGATATGATGGGAGTTTCTGAGGTCATAAATGAGTTTTGAATTTGATGTTACTCATGTGTTTTCTGAGTTTATGAATACATGTAAAGACTTGGAGCTAAATGCAAATCAGGCATTTGAACGGATTGAGAAGATCGAAGGAAGGCAATGGACATGGGAAGTGATGTGAAGATCAGAAAGCTTTGTCTTTTTTCTTAGTTCTCCTGTTAACCCAAATCTTTTTTGGACCTATTTTGAGATGCATTGCACACCAAGTATGCATCTACAAATCTGTAGAAAGCACGTCTTTTAAAACCAATAGAAGCATGTCCATCTGCACATTAGATAAATAGGTAAATATCATTGAAAAGTTAACGAATCAAGTTTTGAGAGAATAGAGAGAGTATAGTTATGAGTAAGGAAGAGAGATTGCATCTGTGAGAGAGTGGAATTCTGAGTATAGAGAGTTTATATATATGTGAAGCTGGTGACATCAATTTGAGTGTGAAGCCTTGTCATCGAATGCTAAATACCTCTATTATTGCACCATTAGGTTTTTGATGCACTTAAAGTATGCATGTGCTAGGGTCACATTACATGACCATGCATTGAGGCACAAACTGAGTGGTACCCATGCACATAAGAGAGACTGTAAGGCTTTATGTATTTTTACATTGATTGTATGTGAGTGAGTGCACAATCCTCACTATCTAAAGCCTTTTACCTTGCATATTGCACCATATTTGTTCTCTATGCATTTTAAAGTATGCATTTATAGGGCTACTTACACGGCCGTGCATAAGGCACTTATTGTTTTTAAACCCATGCACATAAAAAATATTATGAAGTTGATTTTTATTTTGAAAGCAGAAATCAGGTTATTGATGGTTTGGTGTATCCGGAGGAAGCACAGATTTGGTGCGAGTGAATGTCGGAGAGATTCTCTCTCCCTAACTAGATATCCCAATCCTTTATTTTGACATATGAACTGTCGAACTAATTAATATAATTATTGAAGGCATGGACAAGGATCGGTAGTGGATTATTTGATGGAACTCAAGGAAAGACAACTAAAGATTTAGCACTTGATCTTGCTCATCACTACTTTTCTGATCGCGGGAGGTCCAGTGGAAAACCACCGAATTTCTACATACTTACCAGGTTACTTTGGCAAGCTGTATTAATTGTTGACCACCATATGATATGTAAATAAAGCATGTGAAGGTCTGGGAATCACTTATATCTAGCAGGAGAGCTCAAAAGAAATGTGGAAACCATTCATTATGATCATTCTTGGGATGTCTCAAGAAGATTTAGTGAAAATTAACACTATCACTTACGCATCTTGTGGACTCACAAGGGGAAAGAAGGCAACATGTTTCCAATGATAGCATGGATAACCGTTTCCAATGGAGAAAAAGAAATAAAGAAGGAGCGCATGTACGAGTGAGGACAGGGAGTCCTACTGATGGTGAAATGGCGGGTAAGTTTTGTGGCATCATATGCATGACAGGCGCATGCGGAGATCTCTGGCGGCTGAAGGATACAAATGAGGACAAACACGAACGCGGAAGGAGGCCAATTGATCGTCCATATCTGGCGGAAAAGGGAGGGATACACAGAGGGGGCGCATGTTTTGAGAGATGGAGGGAAGGCGGACAATTCATGTGAGCAGCACATCAGTTCTGTTCTAAAAAGATTTTTGGCACTTCACTCTCTGCTTAGGGAGGCCAATTACACATCTGAATCTGGCACTGATGCTCTGGGAAGGAGGCTAATGTGCAGCAGCCATCATATCTGGAGAATTGGACGTAGAATTCGGAGGAAGAACGCGCAGAGGCCGATGCATGATTTACCTTCTGGCAACTCATTCGATTGGAGGGAGTAGAACAGATTATGATAAATGAATTGATGGTGACTAGTCTCACAACATTGCACAGGAGGCCGATATATGCTGAGAAGATTGAAAACAATATCTGAGAGCGAAAAAACTCCTTCCTACTGAAATGCACTGCTCCGAAGCATGGCCAAAGTGGTGAAGCGTTGCAAATACAAATTACAGAAGGTTCTTATTATATATATACTGTTGTGTTTTGATTTTGAGCATTTTAGTCTTATTGAAGTCCGGCACGCAACACCCACGCTCTTCTGTTTTCTATCATAGTTGATCTATGTTATTCTGTATCTCTAATAGCTCACGCATTTTTGCGCAAAAAAAACATTAAGAAGGAGGTATGATGAAAGAATGGGAGGAGTTGTTCTAAGGAAAATGTGTGCAGAAACCAATGACAAGTTTATTTTTATCTGGTTTTCATCAACGTGGTAAACAGTACTTTTTCATGACGTTCCTCCTACAATTAAGGTGTTAAACAGTGCTCTGATTCATGATCCAACGAAAGATATCATAAGCTTTTTTTTTCCTGACACAAATGATGTTATGAAACTTTGACATTTATCTATCGTGAATTTTTTTAAAAGATATTATCTGCCTATTTTATAATTATAAAATAAATGAGTGGAAAGCTCTGAATGTTTATGTTTGATATTTTGATCCGAATCTCTCCGTTTGTTTCACGTTTCTGTACTAAATGACTCCATCAACCATATATTTCTTTTATCTCAGGTGGTCCTCCATAAATTCTTTACACCTATCACTATTGCTAGTAAGGACGAAAAGGTTCTATCTTGGCGACCATATATATTAGAAGTTCGAGTGAATGATATCTATTCCGTTCATCTAATGTTAAGATTTGACTTCCACCATGATCAACAATTCTTCTGCAATTTTAATTCATATAATGCTTACTGATGTTCAGTTTTTCATCTAGCTAATCATTAATTTGCTAGCACGCAATACGAAAAAGCAGTAGAGTTATGTCTTGAGGATCAAATGGGGTGCAGAAGATGAGCAGTGGTTGAGCACAGATCATGTGTGTGATGAATTCACAGATTATCTATAGTGCTGGAAACATGTCTTCTGTGTTCATGAGTTTTTTTCATATCATCACTAACTAGCGTACAACTTGTGCATATATAAAAAATCTCTGACGTTCATAATTTTCCAAGAGTTTGAATTGAATTCTCAATGAAGCAAGAATTCAGAAAGCTGGACGGAAGGAATTCAACGCGAATGAAGTTATGAAGGGGTTCAGTTCTTCTATGCAATGAATTGGTGCTAGATCAAGATTGTGTACTCCTAATATCTCTTACACAACTCTTTGAGCTGAATTTTGGCTTTACTGTATTGTTTGAATATGTTACTATTTTAAAATAGAAAGCTCATGAATTCGTATATTGATGTTTAATTTCAATTATTTTGGTGCTGCGCATTTCTATCCCTCATGATCTGGCAAATCTCCCAATTGAAGTTTTGTTGTGTATCACACACAAGGAAGGGAGATCTGTTGTGCGTTGCTGGGGAAGAAGGGAGTTGTTTGATCATCCATGGATGCAGAGGTTCTCTGTTACAGGTGAGGAATCAAGGGCTATTTGTAGCCTTTTAATTCTATCGTAGTCGGTGGATGAAGTGCGATCTTGCATCAAGTAGTTTCATCTTTCATGTATCCTCCCTGAATCGCGAAGTATGTAACGTGAAAATATGAGCTACATTAGGGGAAAAAATGAACCCTGAATGGGCCTTTTAGCTTAAGGAGATATTAGAGATGGACCAATGAGAGGAGGGTGGTGGCCACACTCTAGTCTCTTAATCACCTAGAGTAGGCATAGGGTTCCCTAGTTTTTGGGCAGTCAAAGATCCAAAAACTATCTAGAACTCGTGGATTTCTTTAGAGAGTGGTTTTGAGAGGCTTTAAAACCATTCAGAGCCCTTCGATTGCCATAAGATCTAAAGGCTAATGTTAAATGTTAAAAGTCAAGGCATCTAAGAACTTGGGCCCTTGGATTGACTGTAGATCAGAGGGCTAACATTGAAGCAATCATTATGCGTGCGCCTAGTGTTCTACGCCATTGGATGGCCTATCAGATCGGACGGCCGTCGCTGAATTCGTTGAAGTTTGGGCGCTTCAATTGCTGGCCATTGGATGTAGCCAAAAATAAATGGCTCAGATTGCTCCCACACTAAAAAAAGGCACCTTTTGAATGTGGCCATCGGATGATCCACGCCATCTAACGGCTCAAAATGAGTAGAGAAAAACGAACAGCGCCGAATGCGCGCATCCGTCCGATTCTTTATGATCTAAGGGCTCATCTTTCTGCAGAGAGTTTGCACACTTTTGTCCTCACTCCATTTAATACTCATGCCTTCTCTCTCTAGTCCCTTACGAAATTTGAATTAAGCCGTCGATTTGAAGGATCCAAAAGCCAGAAATGCTCACGCATGAGTCATCACATTCGAAAAATTTTATATTCTTCTTTTATTTCAGAATACCATGGTGGTTTTATGTGCCTCCTTAAACCCATGGATTAAGCTTTTTAATCCCTTAAAATTAGGAATCCTTACAAGGCCCATGCAGGGCTCACTTTTTCCCCTAATGAGAATTCAGAGACAGCGAGGCACAAAATTTCGCATGCTTTACGATTTCTTGTCATAAAAAAAATGATTTAAATAGGTTTTATAAAGTTTTTTTTTTTAGAAAGTGAATCAGATCATCCCTTGCTGGCACATATCAAGAAGATTTCACTATGAAAATGGTTTAAAAGTGGTGTGATGCGTGCACGTAGTTATATTTCTCAATACTTTAGGTAATCCATATAATCCAAGTTTTCCCTCTCACTGGAATCTCATAACAGTAACGGGTTGAGAGTTAAGTTCTCAATAATATTATTACAAATGCTCACGAACTATACTATGCTTTTGTATTTAGATCGCAAATGGGTAAAAACATTTTTGTCATAGATTGCTATATATTGTTTAACCTCTACATAAATTCGCAATGAAAATGTTTTTACGAAGATGATTGTTGTAAATATTGCACTTTAAGAACGATCAATGTAACCTTTTTATGCATTAGCATTACATTGCTAAAAATTGCAATTTTATTGCACATATCATGACTAAACAATTCTATTGATATAGGTAATCTAGAAGAGAACATTTTTCGTACCGTAAGAACGTTTATAGCTTCTCCAGATGAGATTAAGAAGTGTTCTTTGCATATGGACAGTTTGAAGTGTAATTATATAATAAATTGTCACATTTTGAAATGTTTACTTTCAATGATTCAAGGTTATATAATAAGAAATGGTGAAGTCATCGATCAAACATGATGCATGGATTGATAGGCTTGAATTCATATGCTCCTTGAAGATTTTTGAAGTATTTTAAAGAATGACTTGAATAGTAAATGTGTTTCGAAAGATTTTGATACTGGGATATGTTTTCCAACTGAATCCTTACTAAAAGTCCCTTTGAGTTTCCACTTTACCTGAGATTGCTCCAAGCACCCGGCGTGCGCCGTTAGCGAGGCGGTTGGCTTGATCCACCAGCCATCACCATTCGCTCTTTTTGCTCCGACAACGTACTAATTTTTGTTTTTTTTTTGTTTATTCTCTATATTAATTTTATTATCGCATGCTGATTTCTTGAGTTCTTTTATTACAGAGCAAGATGGGAGACAGTCCTCGAGTCACTCCACATTCCATGACAGAGGAGCAGTTTTTGGAGTTCATCTCTCAGGTTCCTCCTGCCGGCCTCACTCTTGTTGGCCTCACTCCCACCGGTGTCACTCCCGCTGGTGTCACTCTTGCTCGTGTCACTCCTGCAGGTGGTGCTACTCCCGTAGGAGGTATGGCTCCTAGCTTTGTGACTCCACCACGACCATCTTTTAAACCATCTCCTACTCGGTCTACTAGTAGACATGTGTGTTCGACACCTCAGCCGATACAGGTTCTGGCCCGTCTCGTAGATCGAGGTCAGGCTCTCGAGCAGGAGGTTCTAGGAGTGGATCTACAGGTAGTTCTAGAGGCGAAGGAGGCTTAGGAGGCGGCTGTTGTGGAGGCAATGCGATGGATGTTGTGTCGCCCGCTTCTACTCCTAGGACAAGTATCTCAAATGTAGGTACGCCACACAGTACACCACGTACACCTTGGGGTGCTCATGACCATGATGACTCCAAGGTGTATAGTATCCGAGATGGAGCTCCAGTGATGGATGCGGCTGGAAAAGCAATGCGTACACGCATACTACAGCTTTGCTCCATCCAGTTTGGACACTCTATCATGCTGAAATGGAGTGAACAGGATAAATATCGGAAGAATTATATCACACAGACGATTTATCAAGAGTTCCGACCAGCCGATGGACACTCTCTTGTCAGTTCAGAGTGGATTCTGCACACTGCACGTGAGGTTATGCCCCATTGACGATCAAAGGCTCGTGATGCTTTCAGAGCAGGCTTACCAAAGCCTGTATGGTTAGATGCTGAGGAGTGGGACGTTATTCCTGACGACCAGCAGGAGACTCCTGATCGATATCGCCAATAGCGAGATGCCGCAGCCACGCGTTTAGATACGGTTGGACCATCACATTTGGGCAGCGGTGGATATGACACGATGCGTCATGAGTTTTTAAGTACCATTTCATTTATTGAATTTATTTGTGTTAAATTTCTCATGTATGTTCCTCTAATCTTTTGTATATTTGTTTTAGGAGTTGGCAATGGGTCGTCCTCCAATACAAACGGAGGAGTCTTACGGATATCGTCATGGGTTGATTACACTATTGGAGGACTTGGAGGTATGCGGTGCAGTCATTTCATGGGAGCATTTGCGATGAGGTAATTAATTTATAAACTTGGTTTTTACTTGTTGTTTGTAATTTTCATGTGAATTTATCGCATTCCATGAATGTTCTGTGTTGCAGGACTGTTGATATGGAATGTTCTTTGCATGTGTATGGCAGTGGAACACAAAAATTTTGTATTTGATTTTCATATGGCAATGCATTGCTTTGCCACATTTTGTAAAAGCGTCATATATGACAGTGGTTTGCCACACTCTTGTACATGCTTCATTATTGAAATATATAACTTCTTTTGTACATGGTTCATGGTTCATTCTGATTATCTCTTTTGTGTCCAATAATACTCTGTTTCATGAAATCATATTTCGGTTGACATTAGAGTACACATCACATGTACTCGGTTTTTTTGGGCAGAGTGTATTGTCTATTGTTGAGCAACATCATGGTAATGTTGTTGTAGCAAAAGACAACACACTCTACCCAAAAAAAATTTTGCAGGTATGGTCGTCGGTATACGCGACGGTACTTCCAGTTATGTCCTCAGAATAAGCATCGGTACACCCAGCAGCCGACAGTATATGCAACGGAACACTCAGGAGCGGCCTCGGTATGGGTGTCGGTATGGGCGCCGATATTACCGACGCATATACCGATGCATATACCGACGCTTTTGTACCGACGTGCATACTGACGTTTACACTAATGTCGCGGCAAATAAAGCCGTGTTCAATTTCCTCGGTAAAAACCTCAGTATACCATCGATCTATTGTTGTGGTTGGTTTTGGTTGAAAATCTGTCAGTATGTAAAATGGGCACTCCCTATTCTGATCAAGGGGGGAATATATGTCTTCTGAGTTTAATGCATTTCTGGCTGAGCATGGGGTAAAACATCAGTGTAGAGTGTCATATACACTTCAATGGAATAGAGTTGTTGAATAGAAGAATAGGTCACTCGTGGAGACGGTGAGGTGAATGGTCAAGAGTCAGGTTTTAGCACATAGTTTCTTGCTTGAAGTTGTCATGTGTTGCATATGTACTTAACACTTGTCCTAAATCATTGTAGTCTATCACTCCATATGAGGCTTGGCATAGTCGTAAGACATTTGTTGCTCACCTATGTGTTTTTGGTTGTCTAGCATATGCATTAGTGCTTGAACAACAACGAAGGAAATTGGATGATAAAGCAACAAAATGTATTTTGGTCCGGTACGGTTCATAAAGAAAAGTCTATCATCGATATCATCGATAGAAAAAATGCATTTTGGTTAGCCATGATGTTGTTTTGTTTGGAAGATGCTATTGAGCCACTTCTTTCATGTACTTAGGAGGCATCAGTTAGTTCCAAAGACATGTATGATATTGTTGGCACTTAAGTTCAAGCACAAGGCAACGGAATGCTTCAAAGAAGTGGATACATAAGAAGAGGGAGCATGTAGGGAGCTCCAAGAAGCACACGTCAAATTTGCAGAAGAAATTCCTATAAAAATAGTGATTTTTATCACTAAAAAACATTGTAAATATCATTTCTCATTTTTGCAACTCCATTTTGCTCAAGTCGAAGATTCTTCAAGCTTCAGGAATATTAGAAGTATCTATCTACCATTTTTCATTATTTTTAGAGTTCATTTGAGCCCTCAAATATGCCATGGATTCTAATTTTCAACTAGTTCGGACACTAGGTCTGGAGAGGGCCAGAACTAGTCAAAATACTACAAAAAGAGCGAGAGAGCTCATTTTTGGGGGTTAGATTCTTAGTAGTTTGTGACACATTTGGGCTTTTGTAAGAGAGTTCCTTTGCAATAGAAAGCTTTCCATTGTTCCTCTCTTTGATCTTGCCTTGTGTGTGAATGCAAGTGGTCTATCAAAAATATTAAGTTTAAGTCTTGATCTAACTGTGAGAATTTTAAAGGTGTACTAAGAGCATTCAAAGGAGTGTAGAGCAAGGCAAAGTGCAAGACAAAGCAAGCGTTGGGGACCACAATTATTGGACATCATAGGATTTTTTTTCGGAGCATCAAACTTAAGGTTGGAAGAACACTAAACCCCTTGTTGTCAATTCTTAGCTTAGGCTAAGTACAAATAGTGGTTTTGAGCAATGCGGGATATGTTAGGCATTAAATAATTCCAAAAAACCCTAATTTCTTAAATACAAGCATATCTCTAACATTGTTGTGAAACAAACAAGTAATTGATTCAAAAGAACATTGCAACGCAATTATACTTGGAAATAAATTGGGACTACAAGCGAAATTTTATGAACCTTAGGTCACGTAGACACTTGAACATAGATAAACAAAGCATTAGATCATCTGAAGCTAGTGTCAACCATATAGCTAGGTCATGGGCTTAACAACCCAGTTAATATCCCTATGTGCTTAGTTCGGACACAAGTACAAAAATGTCCTTTAGCATGGAAAGATCTCGAAGTAACTCAGGCACTTCCTATCTACAAACACCAGAAGGTCCCTATAAGACACAATTGATATATATTACGACCAACCAATTAGGTGCACGCATCTATGAGGATGGTTTAAGGTGATCAGTTGTCTAACTAAAAAATCCTAATCAACCCTTTGGACTTGAACACACAATGGTTAAATTCAAAGATGGTTCTTATCAAGAATGAGATAGGAGACCTAGAGCAAGGAGACCTAGGACGAGAACCCAAGAATCCTCGAGGAAAATCTATCTTGACAATAGTGATTACTCCCAAGTGGGTTCCCCAAGAAAACAAAAGCATAGAACTTTTCTTCAATAGAGAAACAGTGGAAGCTTTTTGGAGATACAAGCCCGATCAACTTAGCAAAGTGGGCAGTGTCACCATCTACGAGTTCAAAGATCCTAAGATACTAAGCAAATTTGTCTATCTAGATAACATGTCAAAGAGAATTTTCTTGGTAACAGAGCATGGCAGGCATGCATAGACTTGTCAGGTGAGTTGATTTTCCCTCCCTTGAGATCAAATGTTTCACATGGCTTCCAAGGTGTAGGATCATCCAAGGCTCATGAAACCCAGAGGGAAAGAGCCAGAGAGAGACCTGAGCTAAGCTTTGCACACATAGTAGGAAGAGATAGATCAGGATTTGATAGTGACAGACCAGAAAGAGAGAGACATAGAGCACATGGGAATCAAAGAGATGAACATGATTTTCCATTGCCTAGATCTCGAGAGTACCCGAGAACCCTTGGACCCTCTCAAGTGGTCAAGACAATCAAAAACTAGTTTGATGGGTCAGGGGATCCTCATGATCATCAGGCTGAGTTTAGACAAGTATGAAGGGCTGAATAGGTCAAGGACCTATTCACCCAGTTCAAAGCATTTGGGTTGACCCTCAAGGGTACTGCCTTACCATGGTTTCAACCCCTAAACAATCGTTATTATCAAAATATAGGTCAACTACTAGAAGCATTCATCGTAGAATTTTCCAAGAGTGGCATCAGGCATAACACATCATCCTTGATCCACAGCTTCAAGCAGAAACCCCAAGAAATAGTTCGGCTAGCTAGAAGAAGATCTAAACAATACGCAAAGAGATGTCCCACATTCGAATTACCTACACAAGAAAAACAAGTTTCCTTGTTTTTAGATGGACTTCTAAGTGGAAAACGTATATCATATGTGAATCTCAAGGAACCAACCACACTAGATCAATGCTTGAGAATGTGTATTGACATAGAAAACTTGGGTGAGGAGTTAGAATTGTCCCAATTCTATAAGGATTCTGACAAGTGTACAAGTCATACCTCTAGACCCTCTACTGAGATAGATGAGATAGCTGAGCAGGTTTCCAAAAAGCTAGGAGTTCAAAATAGACAAGCACCAAGGGTCACCTGATTGAAGTGATGTTACAACTATGGAGGAGACCACATGGCTAATGTTTGCTAAATGGTGGCTCAACCCCAAGGAGACCCTAATGCTCCATATTTCACCATTGTGAGAAAATACATGAATCATACAGCTCAAGATTGTCCCTATAATAGGCAGGGTGTTAGACAAAATTATCTAGAGTCTTACCATAATGGTAGGTATCAAAATCAGTACCAACAGCCATACTATAGGCCACAATAACAATATCAACCTGAGTTCAAAGATCAATATCATGCACCATATAGGCCAATACTAATCCTAGGAAACCAACCGCCACCTCTTTCCAATGTAATTCAAGTTAAATATGCAATGGTAGAGGAAAACCCTTATTAGAATTGGTGCCAATGACCCCATTGGTACCAGAGAATGATCCTCATGTTGAGAGTTCTCACTACAACCATGAAGAGAGTCCACATGCTTATTACATAGAGTCACTTGAGCATAGTGAGACTTATCCATATCAATACGAGGCACTACCTATGGAACCTAATTGGGAGCTAGATTACTCCAATTTCATGTATATGAATCCTAACCCTAGGACCCAATTGAGACAAATAAGACCACAAGCCCCTAAAGGACCATGTTTTAGATTTTAGGGTGACCATTTCATTCGGGAATGTCCCCACTCACCGACTCCATGACAAGGACAAAACATCACAATACAAGGCTTTTGTCGTGACTACGGCAAAGAACATCTTTCGAGAGATTGTCCGAGGAACCCCTCTAGTGCAGCCAAGGTTACACCCATTAATGTGGTAGGCTTAGTGGTTGATTCAAGTTCACATAGTGTTAACGTGGCTCATATACAAGCACTTACTAGGACATAGGCCTTAAAAAAAGTTAAATTAGTTGAACAATCAAAGTCAAATGAATTGGAAGAGGTTAGTAAGAAGAAAACAAGAACTTGAAAGGATACCAGGGAGAACGCCAATCGTAAGTGGGCTAGAAAGTTATCTCAATTAGAAGAAAGCCTAAAAGATGCAAAAAGAAAAATAAAAGACATTGCATCTCAAAACCCCTCGCACATTGAAAATCTATCCACTCCACTTCATCAGACCCCACCACTTACTGTAAATATACCACAACCAGATTCTGTTCTAGTAGATCCAACCCTATAAGGGTTGAGCATGATGTTCAAGGCCTATCATTACCCTAGAGCAGATTTAGAGATTGAACCGACAAAAATGTTAATGAAAATGGTAGAACTAGCTCAGACTAGGCTACAGACCAATCAATTGTTCAATCAGTCAAATTCTATCAAATAGGGTTTCTATTTCCAAGGCTTATTAGAAAGATTAGAGCAGTTCATAAACACGCCGCAGGTTTCTTTACCTCCATAGGCTCAACCAATTGTTGAAAGAGAAATCTCACCACCAATGAAAGTTTATCTTCTTGATTCCATGGATGAGGAACCACCTCTTTCAATTGAACAGTACTCTCAAGAGTTCTTGCAAGAAATACAAGAAGAGAAATGGGATAAGGAGAAAGGTAATCCCCCTCGTATTCCAAAAATTGATGATCATCATGATCAATTTCTACAACACATTCCATCTACTTACAAAGATCAAGTAGAGCAACAAGAAGGCAAAAAAAAAAAAATTTTGAATCTAATTCTTTACAAGAGTTGCCACCATTCATAGGCCCATGGGAGTCAGAATCTCTTCATATTACAACTCCCACAATACTGGTGAGAAATGGACTCACTGGCTCCAAGAAACGTTGAAGACGTGAAGAACACTAAGGTTAAATGTCATCTCACCTTAGAAGAGCTAATCAAAGTAAAACCTAAGCTATGGAAACATGTTGCAAATCAGGCTCTAGAACTTGGTTCCAATGTGTCAAAAGTAGGCTTAAAGCAAAAAGTCCCACAGATAACTCTAGACAAAATAAGAGACATTAGTGAGGGAGATGAAGGTAATACTTATCTTCCAATCATGTACCGAGGTTGCACAACCAAAGCTATCTTAGATTCAGGTGTTGGTGTTGCTATTGTGACCACCTCCTTGTGGAAGCAATGGAACAAACCCGCATTAAGACCAACTAGAATGAAGCTTCAAATGGGTGAAGGCCATATTGAAAGACCTATAGGATTGCTAGAAGGGATAACTCTAACCACTTGTGGGATAGAGTTTGAACACACCTTTGCTTTATGTGACTTTGGTAAACATAATGTCTATGAGATGATCCCAAGAAGACCCTTCCTATGAAAACTACAAATAGTGCAAGATTGGGGAACCAATGCTGTATACTTGTAGCATTTAGGGGTCACAACTAAGGTCAATATGAAGGATTATACATTTAGAGATGTACCACCCCTATAGTGGAATCCTATCCACAATGTACAAGAAGATTCAGTCTTTGTGCATTCTAGAAGTTCTTCTAATCCATATCGGATGCATGAAGATACTCACTTGTGGATGTGTAAGGTCGTAGAGGAAGAGGAAAGATGCTCAAAAGCGAGAGAAAAAGGAACTTCTAAAGGAGAAAGAATAGTTGTAGACCTAGCCTACACACCGATGATCTTTCCAGGTGAGGAATTTGAGCCTCATAGTTGGGAAGAAATCTTACCCACCATGGAAATTGTTCTCAATGAGGAACATTGAACACCTCATTGTTATGAGGAGGGTTATGATATCTCCATGTTGATGTGTGAGCCCTTGCTAGAAGAGTGTGAACGTAGTGATGTCATAGAAGAAGAGGAGAATGACAATGATCTAGAATCCATTGTGATAGATAGTTGCTTTGACTTAGAGGAGCACTATCCAGAGAATTTAGAAGAATATACTCAAAAAGAAAAAGAAAGCCCCACAAGCATTAAGACAATAAATTGAAGGGAGGAAGGTGATGGAAGTCAAAAGAAAAAATAAAAGAAAAGCAGTGAAACAAGAAGAGGAGGAATCATTGTTTGAACTACTAGAGAATTTCAAGAAATATGATGTTGAAGACCGGAAATTTTTTGTATGAATGCCTAAGAGAGAGGCTAGTATAGGAGAATTGTATGATAATAAAGAAAAGACCAAAAAAATAGTTGTAACCATTGAAGAGAACGAAGAGCAATGTACATACATAGGAGAAGACCTAAGTGGAGAAGAAGAAGTAGATCTTGTAGCTTTAATAAGGGAACATAGGGACATCTTTGCATGGACCTATAGACGTGAAGAGAGTAGATCCAAAAATATATTCTCATACGATCCCCATGATGGGTGATGCCAAGTCCACCAAATAGAAGCCCTACACATATAATGATACTTATGCTACAAAAATAAAAGAAGGATTTGATAGGTTGATTGAAGCTGTATTTATCTATGAGATCGAGCATATTGAATGGGTGTCCCGCATTGTGACAAACTTTGAGTGGAATGATGAATGCGAAAATTCTTTCAATGAGTTGAAGAGACATTTGTGCACAGCACCAGTACTGACCACTCTTGATTGGACTAAACCATTCTATGTCCATGTAGATGCATCCAATCATGCAATAGGATGTGGGCTAGCACAACCAGCATCTGAAGAAAATCTAGATTTATCTATAGCATATGCTAGTAGACAACTAAACGTGGTTGAACAAGGCTATACTACAACTAAAAGAAAAGGCTTAGGCATGGTATGTGTCGTGAAAAATTTAAGACACTATATATTGGTCATCAACTCAAGTTTTCCAGAGATCATCAAGCTTTATTATAGTTTCTCAATAAACCTTGCAATATAGGATGCCTAGTAAGATGGTTCCTCTTGCTGATGGAATACGACTTTAAAGTGGTTATTAGGAAAGGTAGAACCCACCTCAGGGTAGATCATCTTTCTCACATGACTTCAGCAGAGCCACCACAAGGAGTGTCTGATGAACTACCTGATGCTTATCTGTTCAATTAAGAAGTTGTTCCTAAACGGGAAAATAATTTAGTACCTATCCTAAACTTCGGACCCGCAAATAAGAATGTGAAAATGAACATAGATGAGATTATACAATATCAAATAATGGCACGAAGTATGTACAAACAAGATATAGAGGGTGTACTAGCTTTTTGTGTCGAGGAGGATGAACATAGCAGTTGGTTTCAACAAGCCCATGAAGGATTTGTAGGAAATCACTATTCTAAACAATGAACTTTGCAAACTCTAGAATGTTTAGGAGTGTATTGGACTAGAATGGTTAAAGGAATATGTGAGTGGATTAGGAATTGTCCAATGTGCAAGGAGAGACCTTGAGTGGAGTATGCTACCCTTTATCACATGTCATTAGATCTAGAATGGAGTGCTCCATTGGTAGCATTTATGAGATCAGGAGCACTACCCAACGAGGCTAGTCTAGCAAGAAAACGAAGCATGGAGCAAGAGGCTCAGGACTATGTCTTAGTTAGAGACAACTTATACCGAAGAGGCAAAGATGTTTACTTAATATTGTGCGTTCATGAATTAGATTAATTGAAAATCTTAGAAACTACACATAGTGGTGTTGCAGGTGGAAACTTTGATCCTTATCGAGTAATTAAGACCATTCTATTCTGAGGACTTTGGTGGCCCACTCTTCATATGGACGCACATACCTATTTGAAGAGATGTGACACATACCAACGTGCATAATATCTAATCAGAAAGGAAAAGATGCCTTTGACGCCAATGATGGGAGGAAGTGCATTCTTGATGCATGTGTTAGACTTTGTTGGTCCCATTAGCCCCCTACCTAGAAACTCCCATGAAAGGTACATTATGTAGCCATAGATTACCTTACAAAGTGGGTAGAAGTAAAAGCCACGACAAAGAATGATGCTCAAACGAAGACTAAGTTCTTATTCGAGAATGTGTTCACCAGATATGGATTACCAATAGAGTTAGTAAGTGATAGGGGTATGCACTTCTTGAACAAAGTCATTGAGAATCTTCTCCAAGAATTCATAGTTATACATAAGAATTCTACCCCCTATCATGCACAAGCTAATGGATAAGCTGAGAGCACAAATAAAATCCTATGTAATGTATTGATAGAACTAGTCAATAATAAAGCCTCTGATTGGGACAAACAGCTTCATCATACTATTTGGGCTTACCGAGTTGCCTACAAAACGGTACTCAATGCCACCCCATTTCAGATGGTCTTCAGACAAAATGTTGTGCATCCATTGGAGTTCCTAATACCAGCTTTAAAAGTAGCAGAAGAGCATGAGTGAAGTGGACACGAGTTATCCTCTATAATATTTGATCTAGAATGTTTTGGTGAGACAAGGCTACATGCGGCAATAGGCATCTATGCTACAAAAAAAAGACAAAGGCATACTTTGATGCACACATCAAGTATAAAGGATTGAAAGAGGGATACCTGGTGTTGGTTTACACGCTAACGCACCATGCTCATAAATTGGAAAAAAGAGGATATGGACCCATGATCATTAATAGAATTTCCACTAGTGGTGCGGTTCAATTGGCCACGCTAGAAGGTGACATCTTGCCAAACTATATTAGTGAATGTAGAGTCAAGATGTATCAAGAACCTCTTAGAGAGGATATGTTAATGAGACCCAACACTACTAAGAAGTGAAAAGAAGAAGAGTTAAGGGTTAGAGAAGAAGCACAAGTAGAGGCTAGAGAATGCATAGGCTGAATAAGTTAAGACCACTAGGCCTAGATGTGAGTCTTGAAACCCCAGGATATCACATAGCCATGTGCCAAACATCACGTGCAATGGCTTCTCGAATAATCCATCCACATCCCTTTGTGAACATAGAGATAGGACAAGAAAAGAGTGTAAGGACGGTGAGTGCCTTGATTGACTTAGGTGCAACCACTAGTGCAGTTAGATTCTCATACTACCACGATCTAGAATTGACCATAAATTCCATACAAGTGTATCTCCTAGGTTTGGGAGGTGTGGAAACCCCTTGCTTGGGCAAGGTGAAACTTCCCATCTACCTTCAAGGTGTCCCCATGACAATCAAAATGCTAGTGTGTCAAAATGAGGACCTTATGGAACCACTTCTCTTAGGCCAAGATTGGATCTATGACCATGAAGTAAACTTACACCTAATAAGTCAAGTTCTTCAAGTTTGGGTACATAAACAATTCATTACATTAAAATTAGAGAATTGCATAATTATAAAGCAAGGCGTCAGACATTCTCCTAGTTCTTCTAAGCCTAACCTTAGAGAGGAAGATGTTGTATGTGTCAAAAGCTCTATGATGTACAAGGACTCAATCATGGGAGAACAAGATCAAAGGCAAGTGGATATCTCTTCTTTTTCAAAGACTAATGTAGCCATCGTAGATCAACTAGAGAGGCAAGCAAAATAGTAGAAGACAACCGCTACATCAAATAGAAAAATAGGATTCAGGAAGAAAGTAGTTTTAGGGTGAAGCAGATCTAGGTACGAAAGGGAAAGCAGTCAATCACAGGAGTGCCATCAAAATCATTACCGAAGAAGCAGCAGAGAAAGCCAAGGCAGCAAGGAGCAGAACAATGAAGATCTCAATCTCAAAGAGTACTCCACATTTGGGAATCAAAGGAGTCGATGAAGATCGACCACAAAAATGTACAAATTTGGGTGCCTAAGGAATTCGTTGTAGCTCAACAAAGGCGATTACGCATGTGGGTACCCAAGAAGCACTTACATACACAACAACCTATGCTCTCCCTCACAAGAAAAGTCTCAACAAAGAAGTCAAGGAGAAGCAAGGGTCAGAACCAAAAACAAAGATCAAAAGAAGATCAGCCCACTATTGTGCCAAAAGTAAGATGACAAGCAACACATGTATGGGTTTGGAAGCCAACAACACCAGTAGGCCCCACAAAACCAAAGAACCAATCATGAGGGTTTGGAAATGTAGGAAACATGCCAAGATGAAGAAGACAAAGGTGTTCCCTACACAACCAAACACTGTTCTAAAATGGATCCGTATAAGGAGGAATGATAAACTATCATTGACTTTTGCACCATTCGGGTCATGCATTTCCAGAGTATGCATTAATACAGGGCCACGTTACACGATTGTGCATAGGCAAAGTTGAGAATCCTAGGCACATAAGACATATTGGACATATTTAAATTATTTTATTGATACTAACATCTTTCTTCTTGTTTTGTGACATTGCTCCTTTCAAAAAAAAAAAACAAAAAGAGACAAGCAGAAGAAAAAAAAGCAAAAATAGGACCATGCACTCAAAGAATCTCATCAGTGAATCATTAATAGGGACATCCATCAACAACGAAGGAGAATCCCATCGTCAATCACCATGATTAGAGTACAACACGAAGAGATGAACATCATCCGACCATTCACGAGGGTAAGAATCTCCTACTTTGGCAACACTATAACAATGCTATATTAGGAAACCTCTTTGTCAACATACCCTTGAGAACTTAGCTCAAGACTCAATTTTTCGCACCATAATTCTTACACTGCATTCCCCAAGTAAGCATGCATAGGGCCACATTACAAGGTCGTGCACAAGGCACATATTTTCTTCAAGCCATGCACTTACACACTTACCATCAATCATCATGAGACATGAGTACTTAGCATTATAACTATGAAACCCATGGTTGGATGATCTAGAGGACATCAAGGTTACAACATCAGTACATAAGTAGTTCATAGCCAGCAACTGCTCAATATCAACATGGATAACATCTTGTGGGCAACTAGCCATTCTTGGAAGCTCACAAATACGTGATCATGCTTGAATCCAAACAAGAAATACCTACAAAGGGACTCAACATCGCAAAGGCTAGCAATACCATAATGAAGAACTGGACAATAGACCCTGCTACATTTAGATGACCAACCACTCGTGCTGATACATGATGGATACTACATCTCAAAGTACTACATGGAACACCCACTACAACAAGGGTCTCTCAAGTACAACAGATTCGAGAGGGGGGAGTGTTGGCACTCAAGGTTAAGCACACGATAGAGGAATGCTTTAAACAAGTGGACACATAAGAAGAGGGAGCATGTAGGGAGCTCCAAGAAGCACACATCAAATTTTTAGAAGAAATCCCTACAAAAATAATGATTTTTATCACAAAAAACCATTCTAAATATCATTTCTCATTTTCTCAACTCCATTCTATTCAAGCTGAGGAGTCCTCGAGCTTGAGGGGTATTAGAACCGATTTTCATAATTTTTAGAGTCCATTTAAGCCCTCAAATAAGTCCTCAAACCTAATTTTTAACTACGCCGATCACTAGGTCTCGAGAGGGCCAAAAATAGATAGAAAACAATAACAAGAGCGAGAGAACTCTTTTCTGGGGGTTAGCTTCTTAGTACTTTTTGAGAGATTTGATCTTTTGTAAGAGAGTCCTTTGCAATAGAAAGCTTTCCATTGTTCCTCTCTTTGATATAGCCTTGTGTGCATGCGTATGTGTGCATGCTAGTGTGCTTCTCACTCACACATTTCTATCTTCACATGCTCACAGTCTTCATACTAGTCCTCACGTCTCCACGGATTGATAGGTAAAAAAAGGTATACTCACACTTAAGCTACACCATATACTTTGTTGTCGCTTTTTACAGGTGGACAATCTAGTGGTGGTCCTAATGAGGCAATTTCTCATTCTTTCTAGGTTTCATGTGATGATGCAAATCATTCTATTTCTGATGCAAATTTACATGATGCACTTGTTGATGAGAGAGCTGATATTGAGGCAAAAACTATGCCAAAATGATTGGTGTAAAATTTGCATGACAGCAAATTAGATTCATCTCTGTCATATCGTACTCATTCAGGCTCTCATAGTGCCTCTTCTGCATCAGATAGCTTTGCCATGGCTGCCTCTAGTATCTGTGATGAGAATGACCTTGTTCCACTTGATGAAGTAGAAAGTTCAAAAAATTGGCTGGCTGCTATGCAATTTGAATATGATGCTATAATGAAAATCGGTACCTCATCTTTATGTGAATTTCTCGCTTGAAAAAAGACCATTGGCACTAAGTGGGTATATAAGCTTAAGTGTAAGCCAGATGGAACAGTTGAGAGGTATAAGGCTAGGCTTTTTGCACAGGGTTATGCTCAAGAAAGAGACATTGATTTTGATGAGACCTTTGCTCCCATGCCAAATGACTATTGTTTGTAGCATTTTTTCACTTGTACCTCATCATGGTTGGAATGTACATCAATTGTATATTAAAACTGCATTTTTGAATGCTCATTTGCATGAAGAAGTGTATGTTTTTGAGCCACGTGGCTTTGTGCAGAAAGGGCATGAAAACCACACGTGGAAGTCTAAGAAGGAATTATATGGTTTAAAGTAAGCACCACATGCTTGATATGAAAAGATACATGGCTATGTGATTGCACATGGTTTTGAGAGCAATCCAATTGAAAGCACCATATATGTTAAGCGTGCTAATGATGTGCTTCTATTCATTGTTGTTTATGTCGAAAAAATTCTCCTCACTAGTCCTCTTGAGAAGCATATAGCTGATTTTAAGGCTGATTTTCATGCCTCATTTGAGATGCTAGATTTGGGTCATTTGCATTATTATTTGGGAATTTATTTTATGCAAGTTGATGGTGGAATAGCTTTGTCTGAAATGAAATATATTGACATATTATTGCAGCATTTTGGCCTTGAAGACTACAAACCTATTACCGCTCCTATGGAAACAGATTTAAGAATGAGTCTTCATGATGTTGAAGATGCATTTGATGCTCTTCTCTATCAGCAGGTTGTTGGATGCTTGATTTACTTATGCATTACTTGACCAGATAATTAGTTTGATGTCTCAGAGATTAGCAGGTTTATGCATTACCGAGGTGTCAAGCACTGGCAGACAATTAAGCACATCTTTCGCTACTTGAGTGGTACCTAGCTACTTGGATTGTTTTATCCCAAGGGGATCACTACCACCAGATTTACACGCTTTTTTTGAATCTCAATAGGTTGTTTGCTATGACACTCATATGTCCACTAGTGGCTTTTGCTTCATGCTTGGTAGATCATATATATCTTGGTTGAGAAAGAAGTAGCCTACTATGGCCACTTCCAGTTGTGAGGTTGAGTATAGGGTAGCTTTCACAACGACTATTGAGTGTGTGTGGCTCAAATGCCTTATGCCTTATTTGGGTGTTGGTCAGTCTTAAGAACCCTATGTTCCATGCTCGCACTAAGCACATTGAGGTGCATTATCATTATGTCAGTGAGAGGTTCTCTGCAGGAGAGATCAGCTTGGCATATATGCCCACTCAAGAGAAACATTGTGGACCTTTTCACGAAGGCTCTCCCTAGGGAGAAGTTTGAAGTTTTTCTCAAAGCTTTTGGCTTACTTCCTTTTGTGGATTAATTCCACATAGCTTGACACTTCCTTATACATGAGTGCCAAATCCTTGTTCACCACATCACTCCCAGGGGGGATTTGTTGATATATTTAGGTAGTGATGTGTGTGAACACACTAGGACCGTCGAGGCACTTTTTTCCCTCTTTGGGAGGTTTTTTTTCCCTGGCTTGTATATATGCCTATTGCGCTAATGGGTTACTTATCTTTGTACATTCTGGTGGTAATACATCCAATATCGTTTCTTGTGCTCCAAGCTTCTTCTTCTTTCTTGTGTTGTTCGCGTGCTTCTATAGACCTCGAACTCCAACAATATCAAAGTGAAAACAATGTGACTTTTTCTAATGTTTGCCATGATATTCACTAAAAAGCACTTATTTTGTCAACATTAGTGACATCCATAGCAATAATTCATCATTTATTGTTCTCATCATGCGAATTGTAAACATATTGAAGTACATTATCACTAGATTTCAACGAAGATACTAAGAAAAGAGGTTTATTGAGAGTATGCATGTAGAGAGGAATAGATAGAAAGATAAAGTTGATGGAGTCAAAGAAGCTCTTGAACCTCAAAGAAATGTGAAATATCAAAGGCTTTGGATGATAAACTTGAGTGGAGAGTGTGGAAGATGTACAATCATTGCATATGATCTTGAACCAAAATATCACAAACAATTCTTGCTTATGTTGTAAGTGGATCACTTTTTTAAGAGACCACATGAAGTTATGCTAAATTCTAGTCTCGAGATCTTTGGCCATATTCACGGGTGACCAAACAGTGTCTAATGTGTGATCTATCTGAACCGGTGAGACCCTTAGATAATAAACTTACTTTGTTACATTCTTCCCCCTTGGGAAAGGTTTTCATCCTCAAAATTAAAGCTATATATAGTAACCGTAGGTAGCCTTTGAGCCTCATGTTATAAAAGCAGAAGATCATGTCTCATCTGTATGGTGGGATCCTTGCCCAAATGATTCAGAACAAAATCTACCTTTATAATTTGATGAAATGGTCAAAGTACAAAGTAGTGAATGAATAATAATAAGGGTGGATCTAAAAACATTCATAGCCACTTCACTATTTTTCAATGTGCGATCTAGGCACAAACATGTGAAATGTGTAGATTTCAACTACTAGTCCATTTCTAGGCATAATTGGTACATGGACTTAGTAATTAAGGAGGGATTGTTATCCCTCACAAGACTTTGAGAACTCTTGATTCACATGAATTTGATTTGGAAAACTTGAATTTTGGTTTTCCCAAACATCAAACTTGGATGTTTGTACTATGGTTTAATTTCAACCAAAACTTACTTGATTTTTTTCACCTGACTAGAGGACTAGTTTATCCTAACAGGCTTAAACAATCCTATGTAAAGTGTAGGAGAAAGTTTACCATTTTACTTGAATCAACCATACTATAACTTGACCAAGTCAAATTCAAAAAACAAATTCCTAACTTTAGAGATGTTTCTCAAAGACTTTGTCTTTAAGTTCTTGGGAATTATCAATCTCATGAGAGATTCATAACTTCTCTTTTCTAGAGTATACTCGAATCTACAAAGTCATTAGAGTTATGCTAGAGAACTCGAAACAATCTCCAATCAATAAGTCAATCTTGGACTATTCATATTTTGAAGATTGAAAGGGTTCTTGTACAAAACATCTATCTGAGATTTTTATTTTAGTTACCTTGTTCCAACTGACTAATTCTAGACTTTTGAAAAAAGAATCAAATACCATATCTGAGTCAAATCCAAAAAATTCGGAAAAGCAAAAAGAAAGAACTAACTTTGTACAACCAATTGAAACCTCAAAGATACATAAACTTTCTATGATTCAAGTTCTAGATGACTCAACACTTTAACTTCTCAAAGATCTATTTCAACAAGGTATTCAAGCATTTTTTCTATCTTTAAGAGAAATAAACTAGATTCTCCAAAAAGATTCAGATCAAATCTAAAATATCATCCAACTATAAGATACTAGTGTGGTATCAAACATTAGTGTGCCGACCCACTAAGGTTCTATTGATGATTTTTAACTCAAACAATGCTTCACTTGAGAATAAATTCATGCCTATACTCAATCTTCATGATTGCTTACTACAAATGCAATTCCTATGCATTACTTTGAGTCGAAGAATTGAATCTACCGAGTTATACTAGGAACTTAGTGCTTGACTTAGTCACTTTATTCTTCGTTGGAAGATAAATTCAATGTCAAAGTCCTACTTCTTCAGAAATTTGTCAAATATTTTGAGTCAACAACATTTTATCTTGAAGTTGAGATCATTATATTATCCACCTTGAATTTCAACTTCTCCTTTGAGTTTTGATTCCCTTGAGGATCAAATCTAGCTTCCAGATCCATTCTAGGACTAAAGGATAATTATCATCCCATGGTCGAATTTCCCATACCATCTTTCCTACATCAACATGAATATAAAGTATGGTGTCCCATACCACCCTATTTTATATTCACATTGATGTGTGAGTGACATTTATCTAGAATTCTAAACATACCTTGATAGAGTAACTTTTCTTTTCAATCCTTCAAAAGAATTTTGAAGTATGAAGCATTACCTCTAACTTAGTATTCTAGGTTTTGATTCCTTTAGATGATCATTTCATAGTCTCTTGCTTGCCTTGAAAACTTGAAAACCTCTTGATAGAATATCCATTATTTTTTGCTAGGGCTTTAAAATAGAATCAAATTAGAGTTCCAAGTACTTGAATTTTCATAGTTTCAAGTCCAATTGGTTTACTCTTGACCAATTTGTAGTGACAAGAGCTTTTTACTTCTTGCCTTTAGATTCCATTCTTTTTGAAGCTTTAAGTAGCTACCCGGTCACGACTTACTAAGAATTTGTCTACTACTTAAGTCTAAGCATCTTCTAATGATTTTTTTAGATTTTACCAAAATCCCTTTAAGGATAGGTAAATATTATGTTTAACCTTCTACAAACTTAATTTTTGTAATCACGGTTGTAGACTACATACTTCAAATTTTTACTTTGTTTAGACTTGGAACAGTTTACTTGTTTCACTCTCTCCATTGGATAAATGAAACTTGAGTGAAACAATGTCCCAGAAGGAATTAAATTTCCAATACTTGGGCAAACTTCAAAGTAGTTCAAATCACAAATTCTTGGACAATCATGGCCAAGCTTGATCAAGTTTGGTTGACCTTGCGATAAGAATAAGGATTGAGACTTTTAACTTTAAGATATCTTGAACTATCAAAAACTTCTTTGCTTACCCATGGGATTCTAGAGATCTTTTCCTCAACTCAATTGCAAGCATATTGAAGTGCTTTTTCAGATTCTAAAAATAAGAATCTCATTAAAATTGATAGAGTGCTAGCTTATATCAATCTTTCAACTTTAAATACCACTAGTGGTGGTTTGGGACTTCTTCGGAACTACCTACTATCTAACGAGCTTGAGGAATTTGATTCTCACTACTAAGGAGAATTTTATTCTTCAAGGACTTGAGATTCCTTCTAAAGAATCAAATAACCTACCCAAATGATTAATCATGAAATCCATTGCACTACTCTTATCACTGTTCAAAGAATTTCTTGACTTTTCAACTTGAATTGGTGCATTTGTATAGGAGTGTCAAGAAAGCTAATGCTTTGATCCTCATACATGTTAAACAATCACCTTGAAGATTAGGCATGCCATCCGAATGTAGACTTTAGCATGCCAGAAAGTTATTTTCTAGATAACTTTCTAGATAACATTTTGGAATAAACATCTATATATTAAAGATTTTTACTTTTCCTTTTGATGAATTCAATCCCAGGTCTTCCAATTGCGTTCCTCCTCATTCTTTATGAGAAACTCCTTTTTGAAGAGGTGGGTGAATTCATCCTTAGTTGAGGGTTTTTTATAAGTTTTAATGAGACTCATCCACCACGTGTAGGCCTTAGGGTCTAATGAAAAACTGGCCTCAACCACTTGCACAAGTTTGGGGTTATTCTTGAGTAGGTGGATATTGTTGCACTTTTCCAAGAATGTTAAGACTACATCCTTATTTCAATCTGTATCTTCACTTGAGAAGTAAGGAGGATGTAGACCTTTCCCCAAAAATGGATGGCTTACACCTACTGATTATCCCAAAGTTATGGCAAAAAAATGAAATGGTAAGAGTCCTAAAATTA
This sequence comes from Ceratopteris richardii, assembly GCA_020310875.1. NCBI lineage: Eukaryota > Viridiplantae > Streptophyta > Polypodiopsida > Polypodiales > Pteridaceae > Ceratopteris > Ceratopteris richardii. The sequence goes on from CM035431.1 coordinate 141,684,009, forward strand.
AGACAACTCAAACTAATAGTTTAAGGGAAACATGTTTGTTTTGGAAATGGATGTATCCTTATCCTTTACCAAAACAAAAGAAAAAAAACAACAGAAGGGGTCTCTATTGTATTAGTATGGCTACCAAGGATAGGGGTGCCCACATCTTTGGGCTTTTGGAGTATGCAAAATGGCCCGAAGATGATTCTTAAAGCTTGTCAACGGATTGAGGAAGCTTTGCAAATTTCACCATCAGTTGGACTCCCTCTCCTCAGTCGTACATGCGCTCCTTCTTTATTTTTTTTCTCTTTTATTTTTTTTTCTATTCAAAAGTGTGCATTAACGGTTATCCATGCTATCATTGGAAACATGTTGCCTTCTTTGCCCTTGTGAGTCCACAAGATGCGTAAGTGATATTGTTAATTTTCACTAAATCTTCTTGAGACATCCCAAGAATGATCATAATGAATGGTTTCCACATTTCTTTTGAGCTCTCTTGCTAGATATAAGTGATTCCCAGACCTTTACATGCTTTATTTACATATCATATGGTGGTCAACAATTAATACAGATTGCCAAAGTAACCTGGTAAGTATGTAGAAATTCGGTGGTTTTCCACTAGACCTCCTGCGATCAGAAAATTAGTGATGAGCAAGATCAAGTGCTAAATCTTTAGTTGTCTTTCCTTGAGTTCCATCAAAGAATCCATTGCTGATCCTTCTCCATGCCTTCAACAATTATATTCATTAGTTCGACAATTCATATGTCAAAATAAAGGATTGGGATATCCAGTTAGGGAGAGAGAATCTCTCCATTATTCATCCCCACCAAACCTGTGCTTCCTCCGGATGCACCAAACCATCAATAGCCTGATTTTGGCTTTCAAAATAAAAATCAACTTAATAACATTTTTTATGTGCATGGGTTTAATAACAATAAGTGCCTTATGCACGGCCGTGTAAGTAGCCCTATAAATGCATACTTTAAGATGCATAGAGAACAAATATGGTGCAATAAGCAAGGTAAAAGGCTTCGAATGGTGAGGATTGTGCACTCACTCACATACAATCAATGTAAAAATACATAAAGCCTTACAGTCTCTCTTATGTGCATGGGTACTACTCAGTTTGTGCCTCAATGCATGGTCATGTAATTTGACCCTAACACATGCATACTTTAAGTGCATGAAAAACATAATGGTGCAATAATAGAGGTATTTAGCATTCGATGACAAAGCTTCACACTCAAATTGATGTCACCAGCTTCACATATATATAAACTCTCAATACTCACAATTCCACTCTCTCACAGATGCAATCTCTCTTCCTTACTCATAACTATACTCTCTCTATTCTCTCAAAACTTGATTCATTATCTTTTCAATGATATTTACCTATTTATCTAATGTGCAGATGGACATGCTTCTATTGGTTTTAAAAGAGGTACTTTCTACATATTTGTAGATGCATACTTAGTGTGGAATGCATCTCAAAATAGGTGCAAAAAAGATTTGGGTTAACAGGAGAACTAAGAAAAAAGACAAAGCTTTCTGATCTTCACATCACTTCCCATGTCCATTGCCTTCCTTCGATCTTCTCAATCCGTTCAAATGCCTGATTTGTATTTAACTCCAAGTCTTTACCTGTATTCATAAACTCAGAAAACACATGAGTAACATCAAATTCAAAACTCATCTATGACCTCAGAAACTCCCATCATATCATATCTTTTTTGATAAGGGAGAAAGATAATAAACTCCCATCATATCATATCTTTTTTTATAAGGGAGAAAGATAATAAACTCCCGTCATTTCATATCTTTTTTTATAAGAGAGAAAGATAATAAACTCCCGTCATTTCATATCTTTTTTGATAAGGGAGAAAGATAATAAACTCTCGTCATTTCATATCTTTTTTGATAAGGGAGAAAGATAATAAACTCCCGTCATTTCATATCTTTTTTGATAAGGAACAAAGATAATAAACTTCCATCATTTCATATCTTTTTTGATAAGGGAGAAAGATAATAAACTTCCGTCATTTAATATCTTTTTTGATAAGGGAGAAAGATAATAAACTCCCGTCATATCATATTCTTTTTTGTTTTTTTGGTTTTGACCTGAAAAAACATGCTTATTTCTAAACACAAATTTAAACATACATCACCTGAGATTGCTACCATTCTTCATGTCAGGTTCAAATGTCGGAGCGAAAAGAGCGAATGGTGACGGCTGGTGGATCAAGCCAACCGCCTCACTAACGGCGCACGCCAGGTGCTTGGAGCAATCTGAGGTAAAGTGGAAACTCAAAGGGACTTTTAGTAAGAATTTAGTTGGAAAAGATATCCCAGTGTCAAGATCTTTAGAAACACATTTACTATTCAAGTCATTCTTTAAAATACTTCAGAAATCTTCAAGGAACATATGAATTCAAGCCTATCAATCCATGCATCATGTTTGATCGATGACTTCACCATTTCTTATTATATAACCTTGACTCATTGAAAGTAAACAGCTCAAAATGTGACAATTTATTATATAATTACACTTCAATATGTCCTATATGCAAAGAATACTTCTTAATCTCATATGGAGAAGCTATAAACGTTCTATAGAACTTTGTAAGAGTTCTTACGGTAAGAAAAACGTTCTCTTCTAGATTACCTATATCAATAGAATTGTTTAGTCATGATATGTGCAATAAAATTGCAATCTTTTAGCAATGTAATGCTAATGCATAAAAAGGTTACATTGATCATTCTTAAAGTGCAATGTTTACAACAATCATCTTCCTAAAAACATTTTTATTGCGAATTTATGTAGAGGTATAGAAATCTATGACAAAAATGTTTTTACCCATTTGCGATCTAAATACAAAAGCATAGTATAGATCGTGAGCATTTGTAATAATATTATTCAGAACTTAACTCTCAACCCGTTACTGCTATGAGATTCCATTGAGAGGGAAAACTTGGATTATATGGATTACCTAAAGTATTGAGAAATATAACTACGTGCACGCAGCACACCACTTTAATACCATTTTCATAGTGAAATCTTCTCTTGATATGCGCCAGCTAGGGATGATCTGATTCAGTTTCAAAAAAAAAACTTTATAAAACCTATTTAATTCATTTTCTTTAATGACGAGAAATCGTAAAGCATGCGGATTTTTGTGCCTCGCTGTCTCTGAATTCTAGCTCATATTTTCACGTTACATACTTCGCGATTCAGGGAGGATACATGAAAGATGAAACTACTTGATGCAAGATCGCACTTCATCCAGCGACTACGATAGAATTAAAAGGCTACAAATAGCCCTTGATTCGTCACCTGTAACAGAGAATCTCTACATCCATGGATGATCAAACAACTCCCTTCTTCCCCTGCAGCGCACAACAGATCTCCCTTCCTTGTGTGTGATACACAACAAAACTTCAATTGGGAGATTTGCCAGATCATGAGGGATGGAAATGCGCAGCAGCAGAATAATTGAAATTAAACATCAATATACGAATTCATGAGCTTTCTATTTTAAAACAGTAACATATTCGAACAATACAGTAAAGCTAAAATTCAGCTCAAAGAGTTGTGTAAGAGATATTAGGAGTACACAATCTTGATCGAGCAGCAATTCATTGCATAGAAGAAGTAAACACCTTCATAACTTCATTCGCGTTGAATTCCTTCCGTCCAGCTTTCTGAATTCTTGCTTCATTGAGAATTCAAATGAAACTCTTGGCAAATTATGAACGTCAGAGATTTTTTATATATGCACAAGTTGTACGCTAGTTAGTGATGATTTGAAGAAAACTCATGAACATAGAAGACATGTTTCGAGCACTATAGATAATCTGTGAATTCATCACACACATGATCTATGCTCAACGACTCCTCATCTTCTGCACCCCATCCGATTCTCAAGACATAACTCTACTGCTTTTTCATATTGTGCGCCAACAAATTAATGATTAGCTAGATGGAAAACCGAACATCAGTAAGCATTATATGAATTAAAATTGCAGAAGAATTGTTGATCATGGTGGAAGTCAAATCTTAACATCACATGAACGGAATAGATATCATTCACTCGAACTTCTAATATATATGGTTGCCAAGAAAGAACCTTTTCGTCCTTACTAGCAACACTGATAGGTGTAAAGAATTTATGGAGGACCACCTGAGATAAAAGAAATATATGGTTGATGGAGTTATTCAGTACAGAAACGTGAAACAAACGGAGAGATTCGGATCAAAATATCAAACATAAACATTGAGAGCTTTCCACTCATTTATTTTATAATTATAAAATAAGCAGATAATATCTTTTTAAAAAAATTCACGATAGATAAATGTCAAAGTTTCATAACATCATTTGTGTCAGGAAAAAAAAACCTTATGATATCTTTCGTTGGATCATGAATCAGAGCACTGTTTAACACATTAATTGTAGGAGGAACGTCATGAAAAAGTACTCTTTACCACGTTGATGAAAACCAAATAAAAAAAACTTGTCATTGGTTTCTGCACACATTTTCCTCAGAACAACTCCTCCGATTCTTTCATCATACCGTGTTCTTAATGTTTTTTTGCGCAAAAATGCGTCAGCTATTAGAGATACAAAATAACATAGATCAACTATGATAGAAAACAGAAGAGCGTGGGTGTTGCGTGCCAGACTTCAATAAGAATAAAATGCTCAAAATCAAAACACAAGAGTATATATATATAATAAGAACCTTGTGTAATTCGTATTTGCAAGGCTTCACCACTTTGGCCATGCTTCGGAGCAGTGCATTTCAGTAGGAAGGAATTTTTTCGCTGTCAGATATTCTTTTCAATCTTCTCAGCATTTATCGGCCTCCTGCGCGATGTTGTCAGACTAGTCACCATCAATTCATTTATCATAATATGTTCTACTGCCTCCAATCGGATGAGTTGCCAGAAGGTAAATCATGCATCGGCCTCTGCGCGTTCTTCGTCCGAACTCTACGTCCAATTCTCTAGATATGACGGCTGCTGCACATTAGCCTCCTTCCCAGAGCATCAGTGCCAGATTCAGATGTGTAATTGGCCTCCCTCATCAGAGCGTGAAGTGCCAAAAATCTTTTCAGAACAGAACTGATGTGGTGCCTGCATGAATTGTCTGCCTTCCCTCCTTCTCTCAGAACATGCGCCCCCTCTGTGTTTGCCTTCCTTTTCTGCCATATATGGACGATCAATTGGCCTCCTTCCTCGTTCGTGTCTGTCCTCATTTGTATCCTTCAGCCGCCAGAGATCTCCGCATGCGCGTGTCATGCATATGATGGCACCAAACTTGCCCGCCATTTCACCATCAGTTGGACTCCCTCTCCTCAGTCGTACATGCGCTCCTTTATTTTTTTTCTCTTTTATTTTTTTTTTTCTATTCAAAAGTGTGCATTAACGGTTATCCATGCTATCATTGGAAACATGTTGCCTTCTTTCCCCTTGTGAGTCCACAAGATGCGTAAGTGATAGTGTTAATTTTCACTAAATCTTCTTGAGACATCCCAAGAATGATCATAATGAATGGTTTCCACATTTCTTTTGAGCTCTCCTGCTAGATATAAGTGATTCCCAGAACTTCACATGCTTTATTTACATATCATATGGTGGTCAACAATTAATACAGATTGCCAAAGTAACCTGGTAAGTATGTAGAAGTTCGGTGGTTTTCCACTGGACCTCCCGAGATCAGAAAAGTAGTGATGAGCAAGATCAAGTGGTAAATCTTTAGTTGTCTTTCCTTGAGTTCCATCAAAAAATCCACTGCCGATCCTTCTCCATGCCTTCAATAATTATATTCATTAGTTCGACAATTCATATGTCAAAATAAAGGATTGGGATATCCAGTTAGGGAGAGAGAATCTCTCCGACAACGTACAAGTGTTTTATTCAAAAGTCCTCTAGTCTAGCATCCTCTTGAAGATCCAATGCACCGAGAATATCTATCTCTATATTGATGGCTTCTAAATCGCTTGCTATGTTGGTTTCTTCCTGATCATCGTCTATTGATTCGTCTTCTCGAACAATGACCTCTTCTTCTCGAACAATGATCTCTTCGTCCTCGACTATCGAATGAATCTCTGAGTCTAGTAGAGATGGACTTTCTTCTACATCTATGTTCTCAAAAATTTTTCTACTATGTGGAGCGACTTGTAAAACAAATAGCCACTCTAGTTCTTTTGAATCTGGTCTAAAAACAACTTGCTCACAGTGTTCAGGAAGTAGAAATGTATCCCGTTCATCTGTCCATAATCTTGTGGAGTCGACTTAAAGAAAACCGCTTTTATCCCGTCTCACTGTTGTGTTTGTTCCAGAGGTGACTACTTTGAACCATTTCACATCAAAAACAAATTAATCAAACTTTCTGAAAGATAGTTTCAAGATGTCTTGAATCAGACCACAATAATCTAGCTCGCCTTCTAGAGCATTATCATCTCTTGCACTCGATCTACTTTTTTGTAGAAAATTCACCATCACTCCACTATCAAAAGTAGACCTATTTTGATCGATTCGTGCGACTCGAAAGTGTCGTCCATGAGACCATAGTGCACCGTATTTAATATACTCCCAATCACATTCTTTTGCGAGTTCTTCCTCTTCTTCAGAGATATCTTCACCCGCTGCCTTTGCTTGTGAAAGTGCTGTATCTAGCCATCTGCTCGTTGGAAAACATGGAAGAGGTCGAAGATTTTCTGGAAGAGGCAAAATTGAGTGGAACGATTTCTCCAAAACTGAGCTCTTTCCTTTGCGTTAGTTTCCTTAACAAGCTCATATCTTTCTAACCACTTCTGCATAGGCTTAGAGTTAACTATGCAAAACTTCATTGTCTTCTCTCTAAAAGCTACATCCATTTGTCTCTGCAATCCTTTACCTTGTGGTTCATCGCTTACGAGACGAACATCTTCATCATCGCTCCATAAGCGAGGCATTTTGGGATCTGACATACGTAGAAACTCAGTTATGAATACAAGAGATTCTTGTACAAGCCATCCCTCTGCCATGCTACCCTCTAGACGTAATTTCTGTCAAACAAATCCTTTTAATGTCTTCATAAAGCGCTATAAGAAGAACATCCATCGACTATGTACAGTTCCTGCTATTGCAACTTCATCTACCACATGAACTTGTAAATGAAGTTGAATAGTGAGAATACCATACAAACAGCCTCGATAGCATTGAGTTTTGCACTCTCTATGCTATCTCTATTTATCTCTTTAGAAGATATCCACCGTACTAAAGAACTAATTTTATAAATGGCTCTTGGTACATCCCTTGAAAGACAATGTTTTAGAGCTACAAGGAGCACAAACTATAAAAAATTGTGCCAATCATGAGACTTGAGTCCTGCAAGATCGTTGTTTCGTGTGAAAGCAGTCTTTAGACACCTCATGCATCCAGTAGGTGTTCGAAACTCTGAAATTGTTTTCTTCACTTGTTGCTCTTCCATCGTGCGAAGCACCCAAGGAGCTCTTGGTAACGATACTGTTCCATTGGGCTTAGTAAATTCCCACAACTCTCGCATATGACCTCGCTCTTCTAAGTCCTCCCTTTGTGCTTTGCTTTCTTTCTTTCCGATCAAAGTTCTCCAAAGAATCTCTCCCACATTCTTAAAAATATGCATCGGGTCCACCAAATGATTGATCAACAATTCACTCCAATAAGGGAGTTCATGAAAGATAGACAACCCTTTTATGCCAGCAACTGGATTTTCTGAATCCCACAGTTGTTTCCAATTGCTAGCTTTCATTTGGTGTTGCACTTGTCCACCAATTTGTCCTTCATGTAAAACATGTCCATCAGGCAAATATCTATGATGTCCTTCATAGACAGTTTTACGTACTGCTTTGGAATAGCGTGCTTCGAGTCGTGGTCCGCATAAAGGACAAGCATGGTAACCCGAAATCGATAAACCTAAACATTCACCATAAGGAGGTCAATCATGCACTGTCCACATAAGTATGCCTTGCACTCACACGTCTCGTCTTCTTATAG